>SNQJ01S0095242.1:0-10802 GCA_010110895.2 Picea sitchensis | reverse complement strand
TTATTTGAAGAATGAAAAATCATTTGTCAACAAAAACACTAGAGACAGATAATATCCTAGTCACCAGTTGATCCTATAACTTATAGGGTGATAACAACGGCTCCAGCTGGGGATGGTACTTGCCCTGTGAAGTGCCAAGAATTCTGGTTTCTACCATTCTGAAAACTTCTGCCTAGTAGCCTTCGTTGATTGATTGGTTTTATTCTCAAAAATTGGGAGAACAGTGGTCAGCAGCTTAGGGCCTTCTCTTCAGGCTTCAACCAACTGACTAAGGTTATTCACTCAGAAAAAGCAGGTGAAAAATAAAAATGGTATGTACAATGGTGAGTGGAACTAGAGCTTCTATTGAGGTGGTACGTAATGCTTTAGCATTCTTCCATTTACAGGTCCTCCTGGAAGATCTTTCCCATCAGTGTTGTTTAGCAAGAAAGCGTTGTTCCCCCTGAATGCTTGAATCATGTATGGACCTCTCCACAGACTGTCAAATTTTCCATGCTTTCCCTTGTCTTAATTTCTGGCGTCCCATCTCAGCACCAAATCTTCGAGCTCAAAATCTTCCTCCTTTGTTCTTTTGTCAAAAATCTTCTTGATGCTTTCTTGGATTACCTGAGTCTTGTTCAAAATGTCTTCCCTAGACTGTTGTAAATGGATCATCTAGTTGATCCTTCTCTGTGAGTCATTTGGCTCGACTTGTACATCTTGAAGCAACTTCATGACAAGGACTCCCAAGGAAGTGGGGAAAACTGCTTTTGTGCCATAGACCAACTGGTATGGTGACATACCAATTGACCTCTTGGTGGTCAGTCTGTCAGCCCATAAGGAATAAACCAACTTGTTATGCCACGATTTCTTGTTTTCCTGCAACATTTTCTTGATGATATTTACCAAGGTTTTGTTTGAAGATTCTGCCAGCCCATTCCCCTGAGGGTAGTAAGTTGTGGAATGCCCCAAACCAATGTGATATTGGTTGTAGAAATCTATGAGCTTCTTCGAATGAAAAGCAACTGCATTGTCAGTTATAATCTTTCTAGGACATCCAAAGTGAGACAAGATATTATTTTCGAGGAATTTGATAATAACAGAGTCAGTGGCTTGCCTGCTTGGTACTTCTTCGATCCATTTGGTAAAATAATTGGTGGCAGTAAGAATCCAACTATGCTGGCCGTTAAGAAGGGGGGTGTATTTCTCCAATGAAGTCCATTCCCCATTGCTGGAAAGGGGCTTCAACTGAGATCAGTTTTAGGGGGAGAGGGAGGATTTTCCTTTTGCCTTCAAACAATTGACATTGATGACATGCAGTCACTTTATGATGTACATCGGCGAATAGGGTGGGCCAATGGAATCCAGCTTTGAGTATTTTGTTGGTTGTGACCTTCCAGTTCATATGGCCACCACATTCTCCTGCATGAAATTCTTGTAACATGTTGTCAGCTTCATCTTTCAATAAACAATTTAACAGAATGCCTCCAGGATCTTTCCAATACAAATTGCCTTCTAGAATATAGAATTTCAAGGCTTTCAACTTTAAAAATCTAGCTTTAGTCTTAGTCAAACCAGGGGGAGCTTGTAAATTTCGCAAAACGAATATAAGGTCTGCGTAGCATGGAGAGTTGAAGAATACCTCTCTTATGCTTGGAGTCATCATCTCGCCCTGTTCATCTGCTGCAGCTAAAAAATTAATGTCAAGAGCATGGAAATTAGATTAAGCCATTAATTTTTCTAGGCCTTGACCCTTGATTAGTTTTGTAGGCTTAATCTCTATATCGTATTCTAAAATGACAGCAATCCATTTTCCCTTCTTCCATCCGGGTTGTCCTGGGTCAAAATGTCTTTTACTACCGCATTTGGAACATATACAATGGTATGAGAATGGAGAATGTAGACCCTAAAATCTTTTATATCTTTCACCAAGGCAAAAGCTTGCTTCTCCATTATCTTGTAATTCAGAGCAACATCTCTTAATGCTTTACTAAAGAAAGGTATGGGTTGTTCATACCCTTCATTTTTCTTTTGTAGTAATACCGCTGCTAAAGTATGATCGGAAGCGAAAGAAAAAAGATAGAAATCTTTGGTAAAATCATGACTGATTAAGACAGGGGCCTCTATGAGTGCTCGTTTGACTTGTTCGAAAGACTGTCTGGATTCAGAGTCCCATTTTATTTTCACATCCCTTTTTAGAATATTTGTAATGTTTCTAAGGATATTATCCATATTGGGAATGAATCTTTGTAGAAAGTTTATTCTCCCGATAAAAGACTGTGGTTCTTTAAGGTTTCTTGGGTGTTCTAATTTTTGTATTGCCTCGATTCTGTTGGGGTCAATTTTGATTCCGTCCTTGGAGATGATGTGTCCTAGGAGTTTGCCTTCCTCTAGCCCAAAAAGGATTTTCTTAGGATTTAAGGAAATCCCAAACCTTCTACATTTCTCGAAGACTCGTCTGAGGTGTCGCAAGTGTTCATCATCAGATTGGGAAAACACAGTTACATCATCTAAATAGACGAAAATAAACTGACCCTATTCTTCCACGAAGGCAATGTCCATCGCTCTCTGGAATGTGGCTCCAGTGTTCATCAAACCAAAAGGCATTTTCACATACATGAAAGTGCCCCATGGTGTGGTGAAAGTAGTTTTGTCTTGGTCATCCAGGTGAACTAGGACCTGATTATAACCCGAGAACCCATCCAGTAAAGAGATTCGACTGGATCCGACCACCCCTTGTAGGATATGGCCCATTTTTGGCAAGGGGTAGTTTTCCTTCAGGGAAACCTTGTTTAGATTTCGAAAATCTATGCAAAGCCTAATTTCCCCATATTTCTTACGTGTAGGGACCAAATTAGAGACCCATTTAGAAAAACACAATGAGACTATGATTTTGGCATCGTACATTTTTTTGATTTCCTTTTCTATCAGAGGGAGCAACTTGGGATTTATCCTCCTAAGTTTCTGTCTAAATGGTTTTTGGTCTTCCTTTATTGGAATCCTGTGTTGTATGATGCTGGTATCATAATCTTTCAAATCCTCATAAACCCAGGCAAAGACATCCGAATATTCTTTGAACAACTCAATGTATTTGATTTTTTGCTCAGGGGGTAATGATTTAGATAGTTTGACTATCCTGGGTTTCTCTTCAGCCCCTATATTACAATCTTCTACCTCTTGTCCATGTGCTTCAATTTTCGGTTTTTTGGCTACATCATTAAAATCGAACAAGTCCTCTAAAGGAACTAGGCCAGTACCTGATATTGTCGAGAATGGTTGGTCTGCATTTTACCTCAACAGTGTATGGGCGAGTCGAGCGAAAAGGAATCTTAGATGTGGCTACTGACGTAGCCAATCCATCCGCCAGAATGTTTTGTCCCCTCAGCATTACCTGCAAGTCAACTTCAGTGAAACATCTAAGGGCATCAAGAACGACATTCCTATAAACTCTAAGACATGGGTGTTTCGCAGCGTACTCACCTTTGATTTGTTTGATTATCAACTCAGAGTCACCTCTTACCATAATTTGTTTAGCACCAACTCTTTTCAAAATCTTCAGACCGAGCATCAAGGCTTCATACTCGACAATATTGCTAGTGCATTGGAAATTTAACTTGTAAGAATGGTTTTGTGAATACCTGTTTCTGTGATTATGCAGCTAGACTCCTGCTCCAGCTCTTTCTCTACTTACTGCTCCGTCAAAATCCATGCTCCATAAATCTGCCGGTAGCTCTTCAATTATCACGTTTTTCATCCTTTCCACCTCGATGGTTTCTTGGCCTTCATCTTGACTAGAGGTATCTTATACCAGCTGAGTATCTTGTTCTCCCGTGTCACCATCATTGTACAAAATAAAAGAATCAAAGTCGGAATGCGCAGAGTAAAGGGGATAGTTGTGCGGTTTTTCTTAGCTACTGACCATGTACTTCATCAATGTTTCTCTGTATAGCCTTCTTTGTTGTCCGAAAACTGGGATAGTGGCATAAGACATGTCTAGCTACAGGGTACCTCTCAACTTAGCCCCCCAAGACCAGGATAGCAACATTCTGTACTTCGGAGGGATGTCTTCAACTACCACATCCATTACCATGCTCTTTGCAGGAATCTGAACCAAGGTGATGCATAGGTCCTTGATCAAACCAATACATCTAACTTTATTGGAGTCAAATGAGTGTAAATCCTTGTAAGGTCTGGTGACTTCCAGTCCCAGTTTCTCCATTACTTCTTTAAGCATCAGATTATGGGAAGCACCCGAATCCATCATAGTGTTATGCAAGATCATGTCATGTATGTTTAGACTGATGTAAAAAGGAGCGACATCACCGGTATCATCTTGACCATCTACTTCAGGTCCGAACAAAAGTTCGGGTTGATCATCAGTAAGGTTCATAGTGTCTGAATGATTTGCTGATCCAATGGTTAAGGCCTCCGTGCCTATGTCAGGTTCAATGGTCAGTGCTTTAATTACCTGTGAACGATAAACGTCTTTTTTCATCAACTCAGAAAGTGGAACGGGAATCCTTACTTTGGCAAACTCTCCCTCCAGGCTGAAAGGTGTAGGAGCCCTGCCTTGGCTCATCAATTCTGGTTTGTCCACCGCGCTCTTCTGGCCAGAAGTACTTGGTGGATTAATAGGTGAAACCTTGGGCTGTGATGATCTTTTCAGAATAGTAAGGTTTTTCTTCACAGAAACTTCGACAATACTCTTCTCAGGAATCTTCTCGGCAGATGGCTCAGAGGCCTTCTTTGTTTTGACTACCTTCTTCGTTTCAATCGTCTTTTTTGGGGTAATCCCTTCCATCTTTTTACTCCGCAGATTATACTGCCGATGTACCTCCAAAATGGCATTTTCGAATGCCTGTTGTTCTGCGTCTTCAACTTCTTCACTTACTTTTGTTTGGTTGAGAAGAAAAAGTTCTTGCTCTTCTTGGGTAAGGAAAATAGCTTCGTTATTGTGAATGCCCATGAGATTTATGTGCGTATCCTCCAATTCCTCAATCGCTTCCTCCCCTTCATCAACATAATTTTCTTGTAGGGGAGGTCTGATCTGCTGATCCATACCTCTCTACTCTCTTTGATCCCTAGGATATCTCTGTCTGATTTGAGGAGGGTTTCTCCTAAAGTTAGGATTTCGAACCTGAGGAGCAGGTGGGTTGTCTCTTGGAGGATTTCTGTCTGACACAGTAAGTCTTTCCATCATTCTTTCCATTGCCCTGGCCAAAGAATCCAATTTGGAATCTGAGGTTGATGTGGAGGGTTCTTCTTTAATTGTGACTCTCCTCTCTGACCTTTGACGTGCCCTTTTTGCCAACAAATTGGCTTCCACACTTATTGCACTTTTCTGCATATCTTCTAGGATGGTAGAATTTCTTTCCCTTAATTGGTAGGACATGTCAGCATCAAAACTATCAGGTAATTTTATCAATGCCAAACCCTGTGGAGGTTTGATTTTAGCTGGGATTGCATTGTACAGGTTATTGAAATGAGTGCAGTAATCTTGTACTGTCTCACCTTGATTTCTTTTAATACTTTTGTATTCTGACAATATTTGGAGAGGGTTTTTCTTTACCTCCCATCTGTCTAGAAAACTCCTTTGTAATGTGGTAAGGTCAAGGATGGAGGCAGCGTGTAAACCTTTGTACCATTTTTTAACGTCACCTATCAAACTTTGGGCAAACAGTCTCATTTGAACGTCAGCCTCATCTACTTCATGCAGATCAAAATAATCATTCATTTTATCAATGTGTTGTTGTGCACTCAAAGGTCATGTTGCATCGAACTGTGGAAGTCTAGTTTGATAATCTTGGGGCATGACATGAAGAGGCGCAACCAACACCAAGGGAGCATATCGAGCTGCCATTATGTGTGGAGGTGGTGGGATAACAGACTGGATGATTGGTGAGGTAGTGACTGAAGATGAGGGCAAGGAGGGATTGGATAGCATGGAGAGAGTGATTTGCGGTTTTGCAGTAGGAGACAAAACTTCAGGGATTCGTGGTTGTAAAACGGTTGGGTCGAAAATGATTCCAACCACAAAACTATCATACCGTGTTCTAACCAGGCTTCGTTGTGAAAAGGTGTCAAGGTCAGAGCTTTGAAAGGTAACGGGTTCCCCTAAAAAGGAAAGGGACTTATGCAAGGGGGTATGACTCACTGAGCCTTCATCTACGGTCTTTTTCCTGAGCAACTGTTCCAAGTTATCGATCACTATCACAGGTTCTGGGTCTGGATGAGAGCGAGTATAGACTTTCTTGGGAGCCAGATTTCTTTTTGATTTATATATATATATTTTTAAGTTTTATGAGTCCGGAAATACTATGTACAAATCTAATCAACCTCTGAACATTACTTTCTTCTCAAATTTGCAATATTCCAGGAACAAACTTTCTTTTTAGGGGAAAGAAAACGTGAAATTATAATTTTTTATGTTCTTCCCCAGTATGGTCGCCACTATGTTAGCACTCTGTAAATTTCCGAGAGGTTGACACAGAATAAATCCACAAAATGTAACTTTATCCAACAACTTTTGAAGTTGGGATCTAGCCCTTCCAACTTCAGAGAGGGATCTCTCTATTAGATTTAGCTATATTTAAAATTCCAAATATTAGGCTAGGTAAATAAATAAGTCAGTTTTTTGCTGTTGTGTTTGTAGAGTTGGTTGAGACAGTCTACACATCCATTGGGCTATGAGGTCTGTGTTTTAATAAATATGAAATACAAACCAGAAATGCAAAGGGAAAACTTTCACAGGGCGAGATAATATAATCACTGGATCTTTTAGTAATTTAAATGATGAACATCAGAAAAGATGAGAAAGATAATTTCAACAAAGAAGCAATTAAGAATTTCTTTATTGAAAACACCAGAAGATAACACACTTAAATCTTTCGAGTCAGAAACAGGGTATACTAGATAAATCCTGCAACATTCATTACTCTTAAAGATTAGATTCAGAAAAACAAAATGATGGCAAAGCGATAATAACATTCAACTTAGAGAGAGAAACATCACCAGTGAATACACGCAAGAATCCTGTAAAAGTGCCTCCTTTTTATTAATGGAAGATCTCAAAAATATTACAGTCTGATAGCGTCAGGGTGTGAAGATCAACAACCCTCAATACTTTGAAAGGTGAGGTATTTATAACTCAAATTACAAAGATCCTGTCATTAATGACCAGGACGTGCTAAATCTATTTTTAGCCTAACTAACTTAACAAAATTCCTAAATCTAGGCACTGCATGATGATGTGGTGTAACTACACGTTGATTTCTGGGTGGGCCGTTGATGAAGCTTCTGCACGACTTCATCTGAATGGATAGCTTACTATACCAGGACAGCTCATCTGCTAATCGATCAGATCACAGAGCTCCTCCCATCTAAGATGACTAGGTACATTGACTTTGAGAAATCTTCGATACACTTCGTCCATTTCTGTGTACTTGGCGAATGTCGGCTTTGTGAGGAAGATGTATCGAATCTTGTGTTGGATATTGATGTCCCACTGGAGGGAATCTAGGAATGCCTTGCCAGTGATGCTCCCTTGAATGCCTGCAAACTTTGAACTGTCCTTAGCCACTTCGGCTAATCTCTTCTTGTAGTTTGGGAGTGTCATCAATTTATCATTGATTACTTTCAGACCAGGAAGACCTTTCTTTTGGAGAGCTTCAATCTTACTGAAGAATTAATGTACCCCTAGGTCCATGGCCTGAACCTTTTATTCCAACTAAAGAATTAATCCTCTCTTGGTCAAAACTCTTTTGACCTCAAGGATGGTCTCTATTCTGTCTTCAATCTTCAGTTCTTCCAGCACTTCCCTGGTCTTAGAATTGAGGAACTTGATGATCTTGTTTGCCTGTGCTGGCATGTCTCCCAATTCTACTCAAACATTATTTTGATCATGGTCCATATCTCATTTATGGACTTAGTGATGTCTGTCCATACATTCTATTTAACCTCAACCAAAGTCTTCCCTGCCACTGTTTTCTTCCGGAGCTGTTGTAGCTCCTGCTTGAGCTACTCTGTCACCTGCTTTTCCTTCGAGAGGCTATTCTGGAAGGAAGTTTTGAGTTCCTGAAGGTTCTCAACTTCCTTTTTAAGCCTGCTGATCTCTGTTTCCTATGGGTTCATCTTTTCCATGGACTTAGCCAGGTCGGTTGTCTTCTCCTGTGATGTCAATGGAGTCGCGGATGGGATTTCTATTGTTGACTCTGTGCTTGCTCATGAAATTGGGATAGAACTCAATGGAATGACTTCCATTGGCTTCAATTGCTCTTTCTATTTTAATAGCTTCTCCATCTCAGCTTCCATTTCTTTAAGCTGTGCATTCTGCTCCATGAGCAGCCTTAGCATCTCATCTTTCTCTCCTTCTTTCTCTGCTATCTCCTTCACCTGCGAATCCTATGTGGGCGAGAGTTTCAGTTTTTTTCTCAAGGAGGCTATGTCTGTGTTTTTCTTCTTTATCATTTCCTCCGCTGCTTTGACGTTTGACGGATCATAACCGATCTTGAGGACCAGTTCCTCCAAAGTCTTGATCCTATTGTCCTTGGCAAATGACGATATATTCTCCATCTTTAATTGTGTTTGAACATTGTTCAGGGACACCTGCAGTTTGGACGCAGAAGTAGAAGCATGCGCCAACGTATAGAAAACCATTTCCCCCGTATTCTTGTGCAGATCCATCTGATCGGCTGGGTTCACGTCCTTCATCTGGAATTCGAAGGTGGCCCTCTTGTAGTCAATGATCACCTTTGGATCTTATACCTATGCTTGGAGGAAGGCCATGTGCATTCTGCCATTCTCTGTGTCAAATGTCGACAGCAGCCTATGTTGCGGAGTCGACGTCTGCTTCCAGAATTGGGCACAAGTACTTCTGGTCAGGGTCTAGTTCCTTTTCTTTATCAGCTCATACTTCTCGAAAATACTCAGCCTTGGTCCCACTTTGCCTGGCTAAGTGTTCAATGGATATTCTGTTGACTACTTCGACAATGCTTGGGTAATAACCTTATGGAGGCTCGAACCGAAGGGAGGAATACCAACTTTGGTCACTGTAGTCGAGGGGGCTTCTTTTTCCCCGGTCAGGCCAGGAGCTGCAACAGTCTTAGGCCTCTTGGTATGCAGCTGGAATTCCTCGGAAGATACCTCAGTGACAGGCGAAGATAAATCTTGCCTCGGCCTTTTCTCTTTTGGTACCTATGGCATGGTTGTTTGAGATACAGTGGTCGGGGGATCTTGGTGTTGTGCTTCGACCAATGTGTTAGGCTCCCACACTGTCTGATTTGCAAATTTTTCAATTTCAGGCCATATATGGGATGTTTTTGTTCTTGAACCTCATTTCTGAGATGATCCCACATGGATCATAATTCCATGGGAAGGTTATGGAGAACTTCATTTCTTTTAGCAGCATGTCTGCTTCTTCCCCAGCGCCCCGATTGTTGCATATGATGGAGCCAATCTGCCCCTTGATTCTAAGCTGTTTCTTTTTCTTCAATGACACAAAATGGATGTCATCGGAATTTATTATCTGCCTTATATATTCTAGAGCAAAGATTCTAACAGGCAGATACTTGGGCAGCTTATACGGTGCCAACTCGCAGCCGTATACTCTGATCTCGGTGTAATCCTGATACATATACCAATCCATGGTCTTTGTGTTGTCCGAGAGATGCAGGATTCTCTGAACTTCCTCATTTATTCGAGGCTCGGGCCTGCCACCTAGCATGCTTACCACAGGGTGGTAGAATTGATCGACGAACTCCTTGAAACTGTAATCAATGGAGTTGTTCTTGAGCAAGGAGGTCCATGCTATGACTCCTTGAGGTTTACCATCTCCATCCATCTTCTGCATGGAAAAGCCAAATTTATCCGCCTGGAAGAAGACGAACAAGTATGCTAATATCGTTGAGTATCTGAACATGCCTTTCGTGCCGAAATTCATGAACTGTTCGTGAATATTGTCTTCCAAGAATGCGCTGAAGTCAAACTGGGTGGTGGGATTTTCATCGGTAGAGAAGATGGATAGAAAACCCAGAATAGGTTCATCTACCCAATGATCAGAGTAGTATCCTAACAAAACACAAAGGGATGAGATGACTTGGTTTCCCTTAGTGGAGAACATGGAAGATGGGTAAGGAGGATTTGTGGAGGGAAATTGAGCGGATGGGGGAAGGAAGAGCTCGAATATTTGAGCTCTTTAGGGGAAAGTCATTTTCTGGTACAATTCCGTGAGAATTTCCAGGTTGAAGGGAGACACAGAGTCGGCTCGGGGGATTCGCATCATCTGGTCTATGGATTCGGGCATGATGAGGAACAGGATCTCTCTGGACGAGGAGATGACGACTCTTTGTTCCAGAATATAGTGAGCTTGGCATTTGAGAGTGAACTCGGGAAAATGGTGGATCTGAGGGAAAAGGTAGAGGGGTAAATTGGACTCCCATAGTCCAATTTCATCACCTTGGTCCAGGAAAACTTCCCCGAGCCACGACTGGAGGTCTGAGAAATCAAAATCGCATTTAGTATCTGCGATTAATCGGTCTTTGTCGATTAGTGGGATCCTGTGCAGGTCGACAGGAGGCTGGAGAAACAGATTCTCCTCTCCTTCCGCTTGTTTGGATTTTGGCGTCATTTCTGCAATAGTACCTGCAATAAAACACAATGTTAGTGGGGGCGAATGACTGTGGATGAGGGAAACGGACTGTAACGGAGGAGTAAGCTGTGAATTTCTCTGGTGTGATGGGTGAATAGCGAAGGTAATGGGAATAATGATAGTTTTAAGTAAACAAGGGTCGATTGGGCGCGAGAGGCAGGTCAGCTGGATAACAGAT
>SNQJ01S0095240.1:12893-30339 GCA_010110895.2 Picea sitchensis | reverse complement strand
AGGATTTTGGACGAACTCTCGGCCATGCATGGCTGGGAGTTTCAGTTAACTGACCCAAATATTTTTGTCCCGTTGGCAACTTTCCTATTTTTGTGCTTTGTTAGGTAAACGCGGTCTGTAGTAGGCCAGCCAGTGTTCCAACGCGTGCAGTAGTAGGCCTGCCAACATTCCAACGCGTGCAGTAGAGGGTTAGGGCACGTGCCACTTGATTTGAGAGGGTTTTCCAGAGTTTATTCAGCATGGCTTTGGAAAGGAAGAGATATGAGTTGGCCTGATGCCAGGTAAGCATGTGTGGTGTAATTTAGGGTTATAACATGAAGCCTTGTCACATGGTGTCTCTTATATCTAGGTCTACTTAGATGCACAATTGGTTGTGTCCCAGTTAAACAAGATTTACTTCATTTATCATCCTACTCTACATCGACGATTCCTTAGGGTACGTCTCTTACAATGTTGTTTTGATTACATTACTTATATCCATGTTCCTAGGAGATTGAATCAAATGACAAATACTCTAGCTAATCAAATATTAGATTGGCATATTGAACACATGTAAGAAAAAACACACACATACACATGTAAATACATTTGTAAATAAATGTAATCCATAAGACAAAAAATATGTAAATACGCATATATATATATATATATCAAAATTCTCAGAGTACATAAGTGGGTGCAAGTGACTCAAAAATACATATCCAGTACACATCACAGGGCTTATGCCCTAAAAAATATATAAAAATTTCTCCCGGCATGTAAGTGGTCCATCCTAAGCTAAGGGTGGGGCCTGTTGGCCCTACCATAGTGGACCACAACGTTTTCCAAACACCGGAAGAGTTTCACCCAGGTCCATGGCACCCCAACTATGTGAGTTTGCATTGATGGTGGGATATCCTTGATCTCTTCCATAGGGATTGCACAAGTGAGCGCGGTGAGGTTACGCTCTACCCGTCTCAAAAATATCTCAGCCTCTCTGGCTGGAGGTCCCCTTGTTGTTGTTGTTGGTCCAGCAGCTACGGATGGTACTGCCTCTGGTCGAGGATGTCGCCTGGTCTTGAAGAAGTCTGTTGGATGCACTAGCCCCACATCTGTACATAAACATATACATAGTTGTTAGATACTCTGATTCCCATAAACAATGATATATATACAAAGAAATAAAAATGAAATAACGTTAAAAAATGAACGTACCTATCTCTCCTCACTCTTCTCTGGGAGGTATGGGCATGTCCGATTCCCTCGAAAAGTTGATCCCGGCATAGGGGTAGTCCTCTATCATCAGAATTTGTCATCCCCACCAGTCAAAAAATGCATCGTCGAAGGCCTCTATGGTACTTCCTCCCCCCTGTCACGGTGACAGTGTTGCCCATCTACACACTACTAGGAGGGAGGCCACATGCCCTCACACTGTCTCTCGTGGACTAAGACCTGAGACTCTCTCGAAGAAGAATGAGCACAAAATGTTCCCAAATCCAAATCTTTTATTGTCCCGCCCATGACACTCGATGAGTTGTCTCTTCATGTAGTCTAGCATGGTCTTGCTCCAATCAAATATTTATGCATTCAAGCATCGCACTGCACAATGCATGTGCGCCCGAGAGGCCTGATGTAAAGCTGTGGATCCAATGATCCACCAAATGAGTAAAAATATCAATTTGAGTGATAGGTTGACAATCCTGTTAATTGGGATCTGAGAACCTACTTTCTCAGTGTCGACCTCACAATGGAGTCCAATCAGAGCTGCAATGTTGTGAGGCCTAGGGGGAAAAGCATGGAAAGTGACTGGTTGAACCCTCCTCAAGAGGCCAGTCATAAAGTAAATGTCTTCAGTCATTGGAGTCAACGACTTCCCCTTGTGCATAAACACCTCAGCGTCAAGATGCCAATAGTCTACCAAGGCATTCAAAAACCTGGGTTGTGCTCTCATGAATGGACACCATAAGAACTTCCACAAGCCACATTGTCTCAATGAAGCCATAGCTACAGGGTCCTCATCGACCATTATATCAATGTCCTAATCCTCTCTCTCTCTACAATGGACGTACTTTCTGCAAAATGACAAGTTCAAAATAGAGTTAATGATTGCATTTTTATTTTTTTCCATATCTTTGAGGGTGTACGCGGGTTGTATTGGACACAATTGTGTATGCACCTGGGTAGTTTGTTTTTTGCCTCCGGACATACATGGGTTGTCCTAGGATATCCTGTGTACACGTAGGGCTGACCTTTTTTAAAGGTGTGCGCCCCCCAAAAAAATAAAACTAATGAAAAAAGGAAAGTATGGAAATGGAAGAGGAGCTAGTTTGTACTTACTTGGTCCAAGCGGAAGTTCGTTTCATCCACTGAAGATCCCAAAACAAAGGGGTGTTTTTGGCTTTTTGGTCAATTCTCAATTTGCAATGGTGAGAATGAGATGCCAACCTCTATTTATAGACTTTTTTGGCCCTTTTTATCGTTTTTTGACCCCTATTGTTGTTTTTTTCTAGCTTGAAAATCATTTAACATGGTTCTTGAGTTTCTCATTAGATGTTACGATACACTTTACTTTTGGTTTGGGAAAATCTTTTGAGAGATGGGGCACTTTTAAGGTCTTTTGGTAAAAAGTCATTATTTCCAACTTTGTGCATCTAAGTTAGGATTCCACCTCCACTTGTTGCACCTCATTGTCTTTTTCACTTTACCATGGGATCAATCCCATTGAATTGTGACACATAACCGTCATTGCTTCTCTAGAAGTGTCGTAATTTAGTGGTAGATTCTACCTTCACATGGATGCCCTAGGTAGATCCTAGTTGCATTTTGGTGTCTATGTTGTCATTAATGACTTTAGGATCGGGAGTCATTTTTAGTCTTATCCTGATTACGAGTTTGAGCCTCATATGTCTGATATGTCATCACTCTTGATCTCACCCTCGGGACTCCCAAAAAGAGGGTCTTCATTTAAGCCCTTTTCAGACCCTCTAAACATGAAAAGATTGCCAAGCGATCTTGTTGTCCTTCACGCTCACCAAAATAAAATTTGAAGGCACGTCTGTCCAGCAGTAGTTTACCCCTTTTTCAATCTAGATGGTCAATTTTATGAACAAAGGTATGCTCTAGGAACTTGGGTTCGCTAGAAGAGTATTCTCATATATAATTTTAACCCTTTTTTCGGGCCTGAGGGACTAAATTTACGAAAAAGGAACCCCCACAGAGTCCATAGTTAAGCTCTTTTCAGACTCCCGAAAATAGAAAAGATCATCGAGTGATCTTGTTTCTTCACACTCATTAAACTGGTCCAGAAGAATATCCTTTACAGAGTCCATAGTTAAGCTCTTTTCAGAATCCTTAAAATTGAAAAGATCGTCGAGTGACCTTGTTCTTTTACAATTGTTAATTGGTCTAGAAAAACATCTATTGGCATGAGTTTACCCCTTTTTACAGCTTATGTATTAAGGAGGAAAAAGGTACACCTTGAGAGATTCGTCCCACCGGGAGAGTTCTCCTAAGTAGGATTTATACTTTTTCAGGCTAACGAGACTAAATCTAGAAAAAATAGTGAGTCCATAGTTAAGTTATTTTCAGACTCCTTAAAATTGAAAAGATTGTTGAGTGATCTTGTCTTTGTCACAATCGTTAAAATGGTTTTGAATAGACATATTTTCGGTGCTAGTTTATCGCTTTTTTGATCCGACTAGACTATCTTTGGAAAAGGTACCCCAGCGAAGTTTTCTTTTATGCTTTTTCAGACTCTCTAAAAATGAAAAACCACCGATCATACCTTCTCTAGCCTCATAAAAAATACATTGAAGTGGGTTTCATCGTGTCCTACTAATCACATTTGTATTCCTACATTTTTGTCCTAATGTCATCTCCATGTTGTTCTCAGCTGAACCTTTGAAGCATGCTTTATACGCAAGCCTTGTATCACTTTGCCTCTGCGATTTGACACCTTAACCCATGGATGAATTTTCCCAAGTGTCCTTTTTCTTGCACATGTCTCCTTTCTATGAGAATTAGTGTGTTCCTTGCACTTGGAACTAGTATGCTTGCAAAAATCATTCCTCCTTTGTAATGTAGCATTCTTTTATTCTTTTTCAAGCTCTCCAAAATATTGAAAAAGACAAAAAAATCAAATATACCCCAAAAAGAGGATGGGAAAAGTATTTTCTTTTTATGATAGAACAATGAGTCGCCCTTGGAAAAAACAAATCCTTATCTTTGTTAGTCTAGATTTTGGATTTAATATGACCTTAGGAATATTTTCTCGTAACAAAGAGTTGTGTCCTCCTCCATTTGGTTATCCTTCCAAACATATGGAGAGTTTGTGTTGCCTCTTGCATCATGAACATACGTTAATGTCATGATGCTTGAGTCTAATCATCTGTCATGCTATAGTCCAAGGGGAGATTTACCCAACTTGAGTTGGCCTCTCTGTAGTTTGTCTGTTGACCTCATGCATGACCATCCGTAAATTACAATCAAGTCCTTGCTCAAAATCACTAAAGTTCTCTGCCTGATCACCAAGATCCTCTTGTCTGTTACCCAACGAGTCATCAAAGACCTTTGGGTAGTGAAGTCGTACACTCATATTACACTCCTACCCAATTTTTGAAGATCTTTAAGTTGTTTCTCGAGCTCTGAATACCTCATCTCCAGCCATCAGGCATCATTGCTTCTTGAAGATGGATATTATACATGTATATATTTGATTTTGAGATGTAGATCCACAATGTATTTCTTGCGGCTACACTGTATATAGTTATATGACATGGATATGCAGTGTATTTGATTGGAAGCCATGATTTATTTCATCTCGAGCATGGGTATGCCCGTCTCGGTGAGACAATTTTTATTTTGCAGATGGAACCTCTCGAACACTAATCCCATGCTCACTCGCTTTGTACGTTGGTGAATATTTGTAATGTATTTCATCCATCAGATTCTCTTCTAACCTCACACATTAGGGGGAATCTGTTATAACCCTAAATTGCATGATACATGCATACCTGGCATCAGGCCATCTTACTTACTATCTTTGTTAAGAAATCATTGAACAACTCTTCTTAAAAACACTATTTTTGAAGATGTACGTGCCCTGCACCACTACAACCTGCGTATGTATGATAGCTAACCCACTATTGCCCATGTATGTATGCTAGCTACACTATTACAGCTTGCGTATGCCCACAAAAGTTGCAAAAAATAAAAAGTTGCAAGGGATTCATTGAGATTACGAGCTATTGGGTAGTTTCCCAACTAATCCACCACCTATAGCCCATCACCCAATCGAATAACCATCCTTTTGTCATATAAAAGGAGGTCTTTAGGTCTCATTCCAAGGAGAAACATAGGAACAATGAAACTCTACCCATTTCACTTTCCCCCTTGCCCCAAGCATTTCCAACCACATGGTGATTTTTGAGCCAAAATTCCCTATTCTTTCCTTGTTCCTTATTCATAAGCCTATGCCCATTCTCTAGAAAAAAGTGTGAGAGAAGAAGGATACGTGGAAGCAATTGGAGCTCGGTGAAGAGGATCCTAGGACCAGGTTCGAGGAGCAGTCGTCGATCTCATTTTTTAAGTGACTTTGTGAGATTAATATAAAGAAGTATGTTTTTCCTCTTGCCATATTATGTGTTCAATCTTTATGTTTGATTTACATTTCGTTATGAAATCTAACCCAGTAGTTCATATATAAGATGCATGTTCATAGTTTCCTGTTTGTCTTTTGGTGAATGCAGGTTAGCCTTGGGAGGATAATTGCAGTCAAGAAGTGACCAAACACAAAAGGATTGACACCGGACGCAGAGTTTAAGGTAAGACTATTGAATCCTTATACTTTGTATTCTATGCATGAATGTGGGGTATTGTTGGGATAGTTGTTAAAATTAGGAGACTTTAGAAAGTTATCTCTCTCTGCACGATTGAACCCTAGTGTAGTCCATAGGGGGGTTTTCCCACTATAGCAGCTTTACATTTTCTTGTGAAGGCTCCTCCCTCAATTTGGACATTATCTTTTTATATTTTCTCTTAGGTGGGACTGATATGACAGGTAAGCCGGTATAAACCAACTTGGAAACAAATAGGATTAATTTTAACTACTAGGGAAGAGGCTGAGCTTGGGATAACCCACTACTCAAGCATGTAGACGACAATTTTATACCACATGCCTAGTACTAATACGTTAACCATGTGAGCATACAATTACTGCCTGAGATACTAATTATCAGAAAGAAAACACATGTGTAATAATATAATGGCTAGAAAAATAATTCACCTAGTCTAATCATCCATCACACAATAACACAACGATTCATCTTCATCATAAAGAAAAGAACTGTAAAATATTGCATCAGATAACTTGACAATAGATTCAATAGCTCTTACTTATTACAACATCCATTCATGAAACGAGATAGGAAATAGTTATTCTCCACATCCAATCACAAATACAGTTGATGAAAATATAACTTGTCTCTGGTATAGAAGGACTTGTCAATTAAATCTAGCTCAGAAATAGTTCTTAACAAACCAAAAAAGAGTTTCCTGCATCAACCATCAACCTCTAACTAATTGGTCAATGTTCGTATATATATCATAAAATTCAACTGAAAATAACAGCTAAGTGTAGATAAATAAACAAAATTTTCCACGTGGCATTCTCTTCTAACAGTTTTTCTAAGAGTCAACTCAAGATATCACTTGAAAGGGTGACTTTTCTCATACTCCGACCAACTGATGAACATCTCCTTGCAGGTTTGAACATATGGAAATATGTGTTGTTCCATTGGGGCCATGTAAACTTCTTTGATCTCCACCGCATGCATATGATACTTGATCAGACTAGCACTTTATTGCTAAAGCACAAACTGATATTTGATTGGATGTTCCATAAATTGTTGCACCCGTTCTGGTGCTATGTCAGTCACCTTTGCTAGTCTTTCATCCCATGAAGAATCTTTCCTGATGTGCGATTTGACTATGTTGCGCAAGTCGACGAATTCGTCGGGTGTGCCGAAATCGGGTAGTCCGATATCTTTCATCACCTTGTTGATCTTTGGACACCGTTTCTCTCAGATTCCTCGGTGAAGTTATGGAGCCAATTTTGATTGATAGTCAGAGGGATCTTTCCCGCAATTGGAATTTAAATCATTTAGAAATTTCTTACAGAACAATACTCGGAAAAATATATGTGAAAATGTAAGCATGAAGAATCCAGACTGGTGCATGCCTGTAAAGATCTCTAAGCCTGGTTGTTTGATACTTACGTGATCTCTGCAACCTTTCGAATTACCTGCACAATCTCTGTTATCTCCCTCATTTTTCTTCACTTGGCCCTTGGTGTCGGGAAAGGATGTCAGAGCCGAACATGTGCCGAAAGTATGAGTAAGTTCCAAAAGAGTCATATATTGTCATAAGGGAAGTCATTAAATTCTTTCGTTCAAGGAAGGTTTCTCAAACATACGCCACATTAGCAAGTGCATTAGCCATCATCAACTCATTATGGAGGTTGGGGACTTAAAATGAAATCGAGGTGATTGTACCACACATCCTCTGAAACTCCTATTGGTTGCATCTCACATGCCCCAGATCATACCCATCATGTGGATGTGACACATAAATTCTTCAAAGCATCCTATCTCAAGGCATTCAGTGTTCCCTGGCACATTTCGACTCACTTCCTGATCCTTTATAAATTCTGTATTTTATGTTTGTGTTCTACTTACAAGCCGCACTTATGCACTATTGGTGACTCGTCTTGTGAGTCCAACTTGATCAAATTATTTTCTTTGGGCCTTTTTCAAGTCACCCATCCATAAAGTAGATACGCTGTAACACCATGGGAACTCCTCAAAACGCAAGTCAGGGCCTGCGAGGCAGCTAAAGCACCAGGATTGAACCACAAAATGCCTGGGACTCGTTTTTATTTGCAGCAGGTGTTCCCGAGGCTTCAAAGGGATATTCCTACCTTTGTGCAAAAACGATGGTATCGCCCTGTGTGGAGGTTGAAGTGGAATAAGCTACATCGGAAGGGCATAAGTTGGAAGCCACTCTTCCTCAACAACAGATACTGTGGAGGAGAGGAAGGCCCGGGAAGAATAAGGAAGTTGGGGGGAAAAGTGAAATCCCTAATGAGTCGTGTGCACGATCACCCATCGAGGAGTTCCTAATGCGCGCTATCTGGCTAAAGCCTATCGAAACCACAAGTCAAGGAAGAGGGAGACAAATGAGAAGGAAAAAAGCCTCGGGTTCTAACATCTGAGGACCTAATCAACATTTGGAGCAGGAACAACTAACCATAGCTGAACTTTACCAGGAGAATAGAGAATTACAACGATAGTTGGCAGAAAAGACCCTTGAGGTGTCAACAGCACAAGGTCATGAAGGGAACACAACTTGGCTCAAGAGGCAACTTCAAGAAGAATAAGATATGATCATGCAATTGCACGAAGCATAAAAGGTGTCCAAAGAAAAAAAAATGAAAGCACCTCAGGGAGTGCAAGGCAGCCAGGGAGAAAGTTCACGCGCAGAAGAGGCATGATTGGAGAACTCTGATTTGTATTCTCACACTTGACAGAAAATTTTGATAGTTTTCCCTTTTTCTTGTGAAAATTTTCATGTTCTCAATGTAACCAGGTTGGTTGGCCAAAAGGTGTATACAGTGTTTACTGTATGTAACCTGAGCCTAATGGAAAACTAATATATAAAGTCTCAAAATTTTGATGAAAGGATTCTGATCATAGCAGTTGAATGCATCATTTTTTCCTCTTTGCATGTGAATCTACTATATTCTTTGTCCAATTTTCTAGTAAGTTATCCCCAATTGTATACTTAGTGTTGCTCCGAGTTTCTTTTCATTCTTCGTTGATATCCTTTTGCAAAAAACATTCGACGTTGATCGATTTCATTATACAATGCTGACGTGGCACCACTGACTCGGGATACATGGTACTGAAGACCGAGAACTCATCTCGAGGGTAATGATCAGACTCGGGACTTTCTTTAAGTTGAGTGCTCTAAGCTTGACTTGGGACTACCAATGTCAAAAAAGGTATCGAGGATTGGCTTTTGGAAATAAACATATCGCGTAGTTTCCTTGTGGATTATTGTCCTCGAAAAACCCCCGATACTGAAAATGTTTCAGAAGTCAGCGATCGATGATATCATTTCTTTTTTCGTTAGAACTTACTCCTTTAGCCTTTTGCCAATGTCGAAGGGGTCGGTCATTGGAGATATCCTTGGTGGTGCTTGCCACGAAAGAAAACTTCCATCTTCCTATGTCAATGAAGATCGACACTCACCTACTTCGATTCTCTCGAGTGATTTTCTTTCACGCTTAATCCTTTCTAATTCCTAAATTGGACGCATCGGGCAAAACATTTTAGTTGTTGATTCTTATTCAGAAGTTAAATATTTCAATTCGTGGATTTTCATAGTTTTAAGAAAAACTTGAAAGACTTAATGAGATTCGAAATGGTAAGAAAACAAAAAAAAAATTCACAATGAAGATGAATCATACAATGCAAAAAGATCAAGTGCTACCCAAAAAGTAAAATTTGAGATGGACTTTTTAAGGTGTGTTGAGTGCTTAATAGGTTGTTGGAGTTTCTACTAGTTCTTGAGGCCGAATATTCAATTTTCTTACATAGGGCATGACATTCATCCTTAAATTGAGATATTTCCTACCTTTTCTTCAAATATTCTTCCAACACAGTTAGTAAATTCCAAGAGATCCCATTAAATCTGATCTAGAGAGTGAATATAGAGTTACAGGGGTCTTCCAATTCACATTCTAACTGTTCAATATGGTACGCTCTTCTCCCTGATCGTTGAGCCACCACTTTTGTTTGCAGAGACTTGAAATTTTGAGAGGGAGAGTCAAGAGAGGAGACAATGGGGATGGATATACAAAGAACATATTCATTACCACCCAAGAAAATGAAATGAGTCACGATCACATTCTTTCCAAGCCTAAATTTCTCCCACTTACGAATTCCCAAGATACCATTTGAAATCCACCTTCAAAAATCACGACGGAGTGTTACAACCAATATGAAAGTACCTTTTCTCATTCCACATTCCATAGAATTCATACTTCGATCAAATAGAAAGGATTGTTGCCTCCCAAGAAATTTATAACACAGTGATGACACTACGTGTTGAGAATTTTTTTGGAGTGGAATGAAAAGAGGATGACATATGTTGACAATGTGGTGATTATCAAGATGAAGTGATGTGAAATGATCTTTAGAGGGGATGGATGATAAACTCCTGGGGGGGGCACCCTTTTATTTTTAATTTTTTTTGTATTATACTTAGGAGGGAAAAGAGACATGGCCCGATCTTTGGAGAGATGAACCATGAGGATCCCTAAATGGAACTGAGCCCTACATTTTTTTTAGTCATGGGATATATTCTAAGGAGTGTGTGCCATTTACTAAAAGAACTCCATCCGGGACTCGAATAGATTGATTGGAAAGGCTACCATCCTCGTTATTTTCTCTCAATCCATGGAAAAAGCTTATGGAGTTAAAGGACAAAATTTCCATGTGAATTTTGTTGATAATGGCTTGAAGATGAATGTTATTTTATTTTGAAAGAAATATTTCATTCTTAATTAACATTTTATAATCTCTTGTCACCATGAGGACAAAGATTATTAGTCCATTCACTAGTTTCAATTCCTGGAGGAGAGCGTAGGCCTATTCTTGATTATTTGTAGAAGTGCCTATATTCCATGCAAATGATAATTTATTATCTCCTCCTAGGTCATAGAGAACCCCTCCCGCACCTTCCACACCAGAGTGTGGGATATTCTTCCTGGGTACTTTGCAAACAATTTCTATTCGATTTTCACTGATGTACCTAAATTTGCTTACAAATTTTATTATTGTAATATTTTAATTGTTAGATAAACTTTAGACATCCCATTTTAACTCTAAACATATATGTATTTCAAAGGACTTCAAAAATTAAGGAATATATATATATATATATTTTTTTTAAAGTTCAAGTTAAGCTATAATTATTATGGTTATAGTTTGTATAGAAGAGAAACTAAGTGCAATTATAGATGAGATTATCTATCTACCCACCCATAATTGATTTTTTTGAACAGTTGGTTTGGACAGTTGGTTTTCATTTATTTCAACCCTTGGAGAGGTCTAGGTATGTTGGAAAATTGCATGATTGAGATTGATGGTGAGTTAGTTGGGTGCATTTTATGTATATTACATGTAGCCCCAGTGTTGTGGTGAAGAAACTTGAGTTTATATGAGAAATAATCTGATGAATATCAGTTAAATTACACGCAAGACTATATAGATGGATAGTACACATCATTCCATTTCTGGTGATATGTGGTACGTCACGTGGTTCCTCACAATTAGTGAGATATAGCCTTGTGAAGTTGGAGGACCCTCAAGAATATTCTAGAAGTCCCTAGAAGGTCAACGAGAAGTCAATTATTCTAGAAGCTCCTAGAAAGTCATCAAGAAGTTTTCTAGTCAAATTGGTTATAAAAAGAAATCAATTATGGGTAAATTAGTTGTAACAATTTTTTTTGTAGTCAAAGTGGTTGCAACAAGAAATTAATTATGGGTAAATTAGTTGTAACAAGAAGGTTGAATAGTCAAAGTGGTTGAACAAGAAATTAATTAATTATAGGTAAAGTGTTTGCAAGAAGAAGCTAATTAAGGATAAATCATTTGCAACAAAGTATTTATGATTTTACTAATTAAGGAAAAGTTATTTGCAAAAAGAAAGTGGGTTAGCCCAAGATTGAGGAGAAGGGGTAAGACAATTACAAGTTGTTCCTAAAGGAACTTACTTAGGAACTATAAATAAGATATCAAGAGATTCCCATTAGCACATATTGAGCATATTGAATATATATACATGAATGTGATAACCAAGGAGATATGAGGTGAATTTCAGATGGAAGGTGAAGTAAAGAAGGCCAAAAATCCAAGGGAGGATGAATTCATTTAATGATGTGTTCTAAGGTATGTTATTTAGAGGTCATCTAACTATTTTCACTATATTTTTTTTTTATAATGATTTAGATAGTGAAAATTGGACGTTGTTGAGAACACATATCAAGGTACCTATGGTAGAAATTTCATCTTTTGGTTTATTGTATTTTTGGAGATACACTCTATGGAAGATAAGGCTTTTGACTAGCCCCGAAACTAGTTTTAAACATGTGTTCTGGGTAAAACGGTCATAACTTCTTCATAGAAGTTTCAAATTCAGTGGCCAAATGAATTAGATAGAATACAATACATAGTGGTTTATGGGAAAATTTCATATCCATATGTCAAATATTCCACGTGTTCCATGCTATAAAAGTTAGCTCTCTAGAATAAGCCAAAATTTAACAAGGTCTACCAGTTTTGCTATAACTCCATTTTTGGGACATTCCAAACAGTGAAACTTGGAGGAATTGTAGATAAGTGATTGAATAACATTGTGTACAATTTTCAGACCTTTATTCATTGCAGGTACATAGTTATTCTTGTTGAAATTTAGGGTTCTTGACTAATCCAAAAACTAGTACTGTGAGAATATGGTAAAGTTTGATGAAGATGCTATTCTCTTAATGTTGAAGTTATTGGTATAGATTGTGGTTGCATAACAATGAGGGTTGGATTAATTTTTGATGTGAGTGTTCACTACACTTGGTTTATTATTGTTTATATATGTATGACGCATGATTAGAGAGACATAATTGTACATGGTTTGAGGTATACACTTGTGACAATGGGTATGAGTTCTATGTGATCAGATCTGATTGGTTGATACGATTATTGTGATAGGTTGTTGATATAAGGTGTGATAGTTTGTTGATGTACATGGTTGACATACATGGTTTATATGCATGGTTATGGTACATTATTGATACTTGGTATGGTTGATGCACTTGTTATGGTGCATGGTTGATGGTACATGTTGAGGTACATGTTGATGCATGGTACATGTTGGCAATTGGTTGAGACACATATCTTGTGATGGTATGTGGTGATCTTGGTACATTCTTAGTAGAGTTTTGGTGTTGTTGAGCATATGGTTTGAGATATTCTCTTGGTGATCTTGGCATGAGTTACATGCATATGAGAGTGGATCTAGTTTCGTGGATGAGACAATGATTGGTTGGACAGGTTGTTGTGACAATGGTTTATGTGTTAGTGACAGTGACAATGATAATGGAAGTGGCAGTGACAGTGGAGGTGATCATGGTGGTGACAGTTGATATACACTTATATTTTAGGGTGGAAGGAAGGGGAAAGGAAAGGGGGTTGTATCCTCCTTCCGGTTGGAGATGGAGAAGCAGGGAGTTGGAGCTTGAGAACTAGTTGTTTGTAGCCACCTACCAGTTGGATCTAGAGAAACCAGGGGGTTGCAACCTCCTTTTGGTTGGAATTAGATATTTAAACGAGTTGTAGCTTCCTTCATGTTGGAGCCTGTAAATAGGGGGTTGTAGCTTCCTTCTAGTTGCAACTGGAGAATTGGGAAGTTGGTGCTTACTATGAATGAATTCTTTATATATATAAGAAAGCAATTCGTGGTTTTCTCCCATTTGGGTTTCCACATAGATATTGGTGTATTGTGTTCTTGATGTGNAACGAGTTGTAGCTTCCTTCATGTTGGAGCCTGTAAATAGGGGGTGGTAGCTTCCTTCTAGTTGCAACTGGAGAATTGGGAAGTTGGTGCTTACTATGAATGAATTCTTTATATATATAAGAAAGCAATTCGTGGTTTTCTCCCATTTGGGTTTCCACATAGATATTGGTGTATTGTGTTCTTGATGTGATGTTGATGTGATGCTTCTTATGATTACATGCTTATCATATATATATATATATATATATATATTGAATGCAATCATAGATGATACATTGATCATAAACTATTGAACATTGTTGATAAAGTGAAAGATTATATATTGTGGTTAAAAGTGGCATAAAGTGCTCATACTGATTCACCCCCCCTCTCAGTATTCCAACATATTTCCAATTCAAATTGGACTACGCTACCTATAGTCTTGTTAATTCATGCTGTGAAAGGTTATTTTTAGAATAAGTGGACAATTTTTTTCATTTTTTTTAAATTGGTAAATATTTCATTAAAAATTATAGTTTTGTTTAATTGATAAAAACTTTAATTATAAAAGTTTGTTTATAAGGTTTTTGATTAATTTTAAGTACTTAAGGGTTTTTTTTGAAGTAATTTAATAAGTAGCTAAATTCAATTTTATTTATGGATAATTTATAAAAAATAGAATTATAATTTCATTAAAAAATTATAATTCCATTTAATTGATGAAAATTTTAATCATAAAACTTCATTTTTAGGGATTTTGGCCTATTTTAAAGCAACCCAAATTATTAAAATTAAAAAAAATCAAAATAAAATTTAAATTCATTGAAAAAATAAACATATGATACATGAAATTATCTTTGTAATGCAACAAACAAATAAGCATAATAACACATTTTAACAAGATAACTTCATATGTCTCATAATCTAATGGGGCTGATTGTTACATAATTACACCTAAAAATAAGATGAATTAAACTTATGTCATATTATTGTTGGTTGATTGCCTCCGATTATTTAGAAACATAAATGTAACAATGCAAGTAACAAACCAAAAAGAACAACAAAGCTATGGTGGAAAATCTATGGATAGTTGATAGTTGTTAAGAAGGGGAAATTGCAAAGTGGTTTATGAAATTTTTTCTCTTATTCACCTTTAAAAAAAACATGTTTTGTATTCAATATTCATAAAATGAAATTATAATATGCATTCCCTAGTCTTTATGACCTCTTTTAGAGTCTAAGGTCTCTATTACCTTCTTTCTTGATAACCATGTAAAAACTTAATTTCAATTTTCATGGACTATAATAGCATCCATTTGTGCTTCAAAACACTAAAAAATTACAAAAAACAAACGATTTCCATATTAAGAACCTTCACACATAGAGTATCCATTACCTCTAAAAGATTGCAAATATGAAATTTAAAAATGCAATGTTGTTACTAGATTTTCTACCCTATGAACTTAGGTCTATGTCACAACATATCATAACCATATTTGAAATATTGAACCTACCCTCCAATATAAACATTAATAAAGAAATGATTACTTAGAAGAGAGAAAGAAAGATCTCGTACCTTGTATCCAAATGTTTGAT
Organism: Picea sitchensis; assembly: GCA_010110895.2. Lineage (NCBI taxonomy): Eukaryota > Viridiplantae > Streptophyta > Pinopsida > Pinales > Pinaceae > Picea > Picea sitchensis. Next base: position 15,156 of record SNQJ01S0095240.1, on the reverse strand, counting down.
GAATAATCCTTGCTCTTAACCTATGACTTGCTCCAAGCCTTTGTCTCTACCAGCTTGCATAAGAAACTAAGTAGATACTGCAAAAATATACCTATCAAATTAAATTATAAATCAAATATGTAAATATATATGTGTAAAGAAAATTCAACATATAAAAACTAGTTAAACATAATTTTATATAGATTAGAGGGAAAGATAACTCTTTTCTTAATCAACATGAATAGGTAAGTTACAACTTGATTTTGAATTACGACACTACCTTGAAACTAACCTCCTAAGTTCCTCCACCAAACTCTTCAATCATCAAATAAAGAATGAAATACTTACTCACATTATCCAAAAGAGATAGGGACATGCCCAACGATAATATAGGAGAGAGGAAGAGATATTGGAAAGTAAGTTTCCAGATCAAGGGATACTACTCAAAGATTCATAGAATAAGGAAACTTGCAAAATGACACCATGTTATTGCACCAAGGTTGGTTCCTCTCATATACACCCAATATGTTCTTATATACCATCATAAAGAGGTTGATATGGTTACATTCCATTATGTATGAGAAAATGAAGCTTTAGGACTAGGAAAAACCGTAAAACCCAATCAAAAGTATGAAACATTTTTATTTTTCACAAAATTGGGGATGTACGCAATTCACACACTAGAAAATAATGTATGTACATGAGTTTCACATGGATGAATAACATATGTACGTGAGCTTCACATGGATTAATAATGTATGTATGCGATTCGCACATGGATGAATAGTGTACATCAACAAAGATACTATTTTTAAAGATGATTTTGATGAAGGAGTGTGGGATTAGAGTTTGCAAGTTGAGGAATGGACTAGTCCATCTCACATATGAAATATGGGGTGTAAGTTTGTATTATAATAGATGTCCCCTAATGTGTGATGTCAGAAGATCAATTGATGACCAAAATACATTATAAATTTGAGAGGCAAGGATGCACTGAAGTAAGTTCAATTGAAAGTACCTAGAAAGATGATCCAAGAAAAGAACATACAAAAAAATCAAGTAAGAGTATTCTCCTCCCGAGTTTGGAATACCCATGCTCAAGAGGGAAAGAAGCATGACCTCGAAATCAAGTACACTACAGATCCATGGAGTATACAAGGATAACTGATGTCCATGGCCACAAAAAATGTACACAGTGGGTCCATGTGATATATGAAAGTAAAAATCATGGCCACGTGAAGAATACACAGTGGATCCAAGAAAATGTAGATAATAGCCATGAATGAATACATATTGGATCTATGTATCAAAATCAAATCAAAGGATATTTGGAGCCAATGAAGTGAACATACTGATCCTTTGCAAGTACCGATGTCACCGAGTGTGGTACAATCAATACAGGTTGGTTAGGAGCACAAAAGATGCGATTCTCATACTTCACCCTAGGTCTTCAAAACAACCCATCGTGGTATACGTCTACACTACGAAAATAAATGTGTTGAAGTAGAACACAATGAAACATCATTTGATTACCGATCATTGATGTATACCATTAACAAATGTGAGAGAACCCATCGATGATGATAATGGGTGTTAAGGTATCTAGTACAATATAAAAATTGTGAATAGAGGATTTGATGTCAAACAATTGATAGAATCTATCAATCAGGGGACATTGATGTATTCCCACTATCAATAGTGAGGGAACTTTCCAATGGTGACTTCAAGCCTAAGGTACTAAAAATAACTCTAGATCCATGTCCCAGAGAAATATTTTCTTAATTATATAGGAAGAGATTCATTCGAAGGAGGGAATTAAGGCATCCCCCATCATCCAACACGAGTAGTAGAAGGACAAAGATTTGGAATAAATCAGATGAAAATATTGAAAGGACCAAATCGGGATATGACTCTGGCATGTATCAGATGGAATAACACACGAAAGAGAATCTCTAAACAGTAGCCAATAATGAAGACTACTGAAAAATATGAGCAATCCACCAATGGGGTTAAATGGAACCAAAGTACTACATAAATCCCTTTGTGTGATAATGGTTGTTGACATTGAAAACAAGTGAAACTACTCAATCAGAAACCAATTATGGTTTGTCATTTGTTGAGCATAAGATCACCTATCAATGATGTAAATAGGCCCAGGGTGCAACTCTAGCTCATAATCTCAGAGCAATGAGTCATAGTCAATAAGAGCAGACCCACCAACAAGAATTCAATGAGTACCTTCTATACTAACATGAGTGAGATATAAAGATACTTGTGAAACTGA
>SNQJ01S0095240.1:0-12362 GCA_010110895.2 Picea sitchensis | reverse complement strand
AAAGTTTCCTCCAGGGATATATATGTTAAGTCGCAAAGGCTAGTATTGCAAGGATGGTGACTTTTTGAGAATGCATATTGTTATCGGACAAATTGGTAAGTGTGGACATGAACTAATCTCCCTAACTTCCATAGGAAGCTAGAACAAAACAAGACAGAACTCAAACTTCACCTTAGAATTCATTGTCATATAAACTTATTCAGAGAGGAACAAATGACATACCTTTTAAATGACGCTTGATCCTTGCTAGTGTCTTCCTTGTCGCTCCATCTTTGGATTTGCATAATGGTGAACCTATTTAAGAAGCACAAACCAATAAAGAGAGAGAGAACAAAGATAATATATTCAAATGAATTCTAAGTATAAGATCAAGGAGTTATACAATAAAATCCAAGACACCTTTATAGGGAAGAAATGTATTGTTGCATTATATTAAAATGGAAATTGGAGATACAACCCATGCCTTGATGTTGCAAGGTCCCTGTCAATGGATATTTTCTTGAACACACACACCTTTGCTCCAATTCCTTTGATGAAGAAGATCCACCATCTAACTTAGATAGCTAAAACAAAGCTATCTCAAATATAATCTATAGCAGAACTCTTCATGCCTATGCAAGCCTTTGCAAACCTTATCCTTTTCCATAAGAGATCCCTCTTTATATGGGTTGAAAGAGGGATGGATGAGGAGATTAGGATTATCCCACTAAATCATAGAAGTGAGTAAGATCCAAACCGATCAAAGGCCACCTCATCTTCTAGAATATTTCCTTCTAGAACATTCATGAATTTTGACTTTTCCCCATTTTAAGCATCGTTGCACCCTATGCACAGGCATCCTGCGACAATGATGTAGTCCATATTTTGTGCAACATGTGACAATCAAGAATCATCGCACCCCAAGCATAGAGTAGGGTGTGACGATATCCCTTGTCATAGTTTTTTGGGAAGGAAAAGAAAACCACTTTTCTCATGAAGAAAGTCTCTTTTAATGTTTTCGAGGAACATGGAAGTGAGTTGTGCACATGTCATCAGTTGATCATTGGGGTGAAAAAAATAGTGTGTAACATAATTCCCCACAAAGTATGAAGTTGGAACCTATGATGACGAAAATACTTTGTAGAATGTGTGTGTCGAAAACAAGGAGTGCATCGATCATGAACCTGCAAAAAATCAAGCATCTGCATAATAATATACCATCTTATGAGGTAGGCATTCCTATACTTAGACCACAAGTGACTCTAATCATAAGTGTCAGGTGATTCATGGCCACCAAACATACCCTATGGATTCATGTCATCATGATTCAACATAGCCATGAGAAATACACTGTGGACCTATGTTCTTAAAGAATTCAAACTCAGACATAGCCACGAGACATGCACAGTGGATCTATATGTCAGTACAAACTTATGAATACTCTTTCGCAACATATACCGATATGATGAGATCCAAGGTATTCATCTCCATCATCCCTAATTATGAATCCACCCCTGTGATTACATGTGTCGAAGTTGAACATGGTAGAAACCACTTGATTACCGGTCATTAATGAAAACCGTTAACAAGTGCGAGGGAAATCACCATTGATGTCAATGAATCCCAAGGAACTCTAGTACAATCCAACGATTGTGAATGAATGATTTGAATTCGAACAAAAATGGAATCTTCCAATCATGGGCCAATGATGTGAACCCACTGTTGGAAGCGAAGAGACCTACCCTTGAGGCATGCATGATCCAAGGTACTAATGTGATTTCTAGGTCCTATTCCTAGATAATGAATTGAAGTCAACAGGAAAAGACTCGTCATAGGAGGGCCTTAATGTATCCCCCATCAATGACACAAAATATGTAACAGATTTGAATAAGATAAGAGTATGAAGTGATTTCAAACTGACTCAAGGAAGGCCAATATGATAGAAAATTTATAACTGCAGATGGTTGAATCGATAGAAGGCTAGTTTAGGTTGGACTTCTCTTGAACATATGAATGTCACGATAATTTTATTGGTAGCATTGACTCAAGGAGGACCCAACATATGAAATTGTGGATGCTAAAATGAGAGACAAATGGATTTTCCAACCCAGATACAGTGATGAAGGAGGGTGTCATGTTCAAGAGAGACTTTACTAACACTAACATAGATACAAAGACACATTTCTTTCCCAATTTCCCCCCACCATTTTGGCGAGTATCTCTTTATTTTTATGCAAGCTTGAGGAGGATAATATATGCTTGTAATGTAAACTCATCCTTCGGACGAGTCCCTCAAAGTATGTTTAAAGAACCCTAAGAAGGAGTGGTTCGATCCCATATGGGCATTTTCGATGTTTATTTTATGAGTCCAAAGAAAGAAAACTTAGGGGTTTTTCATGTTTAGAGAGTCTGAAAAAAAACATAAAGAAAACTCCATAATGTCCTTTTTTCATAAGTTATCTAACAATACCGAAAAAGAGACAATATACCACACATTAGACATTTTCTTCAAATACTTTTACAATCATGAATAAAATAAGGTCGCTCGACTATATTTTTGTGTTTAGCTAACTTGAAAAGAGATTAAAGGATACTCCATAGGGTTCGTTTTTTGTATTACCAATATGAGTTCGAAAAAAGGATAAAAGGTTACTTGATTGCATTCTCATGGTTTCATGAGAGTGAAAAATGATTAAGACTGTGCTCAAAGTTTTTCCTAAAAACCCCTAAAATCATCTCTACATAAGAAACACACACAAAAACAATTAAAAATGGTGGATCCTTGTCAAACATATTGTTGTCCCTTGACCAAGTTTTGGAAAATCTTGGTCACATTTGACCAATTTTGGGACTTCAACAGGCTGGTCGAAGGAGGAGCGCAAGGCAAAGCGGATATTGCGGGATATCGGCCCCATTTTAGGGAATTTTTGGGTTTAGCGTTTATGTAACGAGTATGGGATGTCGGCCCATGGGTTTACCCATGTTTAGGCCCTTTTGTAATGTATAAATAGAAGGCTAGGCGATGTAATAATGAGTCAATCAGACAATGGTAAGTTGTGCTAACTGCAAGTGATTGTAAGAGGCTTTGTGCATAGTGAAACTTGCAGAGCTAAGTGCAAGTCATCTGTAGTGCTTTGTGCACAGACTGTGTAAGGCTTCATGAACCTAGCTCGGGGAAGGAGGATCTAGAAAGGTGCATGCAGATCTCCTATCTAATGCGGAGTGGGTCCTTGTGACTCTGTGATTGTATAAGATTGAAAGAATACAATAAAGAGGAGAAGAGTTGGTGGATGTAGCCCCACACTGGGGTGAACCACGTATATCCTATGGTGTGGTTGCTTTGTACATTATAGTTGTTATGTTATTGATGTGATGTATGCTTAGTGAAATGATATATGTTATATGCATACGATATAGTATCTTAGTTCTTATTAATCTCAATGAATGCTAGAGTTTATCTATTTCTATATGCTAAGTGCTTAGATGTATTAAATCTTGTTGAATATTGCGTTTCTCTGTAACTAGGGTTTCGACCTACGATGTGAATAAGGGTTAAATACTAATGAATGTTAACTGTTAAGTGCTCTGTTAGTGTTGTAATCACAGATCTATGTCCCAGCTACGTTGTAAACACTTGAGTGTTGCAACCACCCCTACCTCTACCTCAGGTGAGACTTCATTTTCTTTGCAGGTGTTGTCGAAAGGGCCGATAGTTAGGCATTTGTTGGTGCGATGTTGAAGCATTGAACCCTGGTTCTACCCTTGTTCCAAAAAATGGTTCCGTTGCCGAGACCTGAAACTGTGATTGCTAGGAACTAGAGAAAATAAATTTATGTGCATAGATCTGTTGCTTTAGTGTGCAATGTTCTACTTGACTGCAAAGCTCTCTGCTAAGAAAGGAATCATATCTGAAGAAAAGAGGTAAGATCTTAAATCTTTGTGCTCTAAGAAAGGTAACACAAGTGAAAATGTTTGTTTCGAAATAATGGATCTAAGTATGTCTAATATATTTCGTCCTAGTCTGAAAACTAGGGCATATCTAGAAGGAAGAAGATTGGATATGAGTAGATCTGATAAGAATAGTGAAAGATATGTTATTCCTATGCATAGAAATAATGTTTGGACTAACAAATGGATGCAGGATCCTAGAAATAATTTTTTGCAGGTTAGTTACTATGATCCCAGTGCGTAGTACAGGAAAGGTTGGGGGTCATTTAAAACAAAGAAAGGATTAAATATTTGTTATAGTTGCAAAAGATCGGGACATATTGCTAAGAAATTCCCTGGTAGAGGTCCTAGTTGCCTTTGTTGTAAAGATATGGAACAGGAAGTTTTGGATTTTCCTAGAATGATTGCTAAAGTTGAAAATATGAATATGAGATAAGAAAACCATGAGACAGACCAATAAACTAAGAATATGATAGATGAAAGAAACCCTGAATGATCATAGAGATATCAACTTATCAGAGATCTTAAAAGAGAAGGATTGAATAGAAACAAGAATAGGAGACTTCGACATAGACAGTGTTCTGGATGAGGAAACATGGGTGAATATCATGACAGAAAGAACTTGTTAAATTTTGGGAAAGCCCGCTATGGTTCCTTCATTAGGAGGAATAGGATTATTTAGAGGAACGATGATAACCCTATGTGGAAGACTTACCCAAACAACTATGAGTGCTCATGGAACTTCAACAGAAGAAGAATTTGATATCGTTAAATTTGTTGAGAACAATGACCCATTTTCTATTTTGTTAGGAAAAACCTAGATTAAGAAAGATCAGACATGAAGGAAACAAGAAGAGGAGGATCTAGAACAGAAAAAACAAGAACTAGGGGATTTCATGGCTAGGAGAATAGTGCAATTACTAAAAGAACAAGAGGACTAGTTGAAGATACTAAGGACCATAAATAGGGATGTCAAAGTTGAAAGAACATAGGAAGACTTGAAATACCTGTCTGTACAAGAGAGTAGAGAACCTACCCCAGAAAGAGAAGAATTATTATTCTCAGAAACCTTGAAAGACCCTCCATGGTGAGAAGTTACTTTACCAAGAGGAGATAAGAACAATAATGGAAAGAGGAAACTAGTGACTCGGATTACAGGAAAGAAAGCCAGAAAGCTCAGCAAGAAGAAAGCAAAGTTAGAAAAGTTATAGGAAGTTCCATGGAGGACTTCACAGTAGGAAGTTTTGCAGAAATGGAACTTTGTTGGGATATCAAAAAAACGAAGATTGGCACTTCTCCATGGTGAAGTAATATGACTTTTGGAGGCATCCTGACCGTTAGTCTGATGCTCTAGAATGACTTGAACTGTAGTTATGGATAGAAAAATTACCATTAGACCATTGGGACCATGCCATAATGGATGGAATTTCATTGATTAAGGAATTCATCCCCTTTGGAGGATTCTGTTATGACGTTTTCTATTTATCCCGTCGAGCGTTTCACCGAGAACACTTTTGCAAACCATGATTATTCGATCCCACATATTACTAGTTTCTTTCGCGTTGTGCCTAATTGAGAGCTCGCTGCCCATTCTATTACATTGAGTATTTGATCACCGACCTGATCTCGAGTGTGCATGTCGGGTGACTTCAGCGAAGTAGATAAATTCATCGAGGAGATAGTCATTGACCTCATGGATGAGAAGGTCATGTCTATAGGAGTCCAAACCTCATCGATGAGAGGAGTGAAATCATCCCAGTCAACTAATCATGGATCTAGACCATCCTGAGCTACGACAAATAAATGAACCAAGCATAATGATTTCTTGGATAATGTGAATCTAATCCCTTCTATCCTACCCAATTATATCCCGCCTCTAGCTGGCGCGGTGAGCTGCGATAGTGTCCTGAGGGACTTCAACTATAGCTTGATTACTACGTACCTCCTGAAGGGGATACGTGCAGTTGGACTGCAGTTAGGAAAAATAATGATGTTGACGATCAGTGACTTAAACTTAGGATATCGCAAGAATGATAGATTTCTTGCCCCACATAGGTATTTGACTAGGACCAAGGGGAATAAGTTGAATATCATCCCCAGCCGTGCACTTTGGACATCGTGAGGTCCACTATCCTGAACGTGATGAAGATACCACAATTTCGAAGTCATCAGGAGGTTAATGTGTGTGTTAAACTATTTTTGTCTTGCTTCCATGGAAGCTATCTATGGCTGGACAGGCGCATCATTGTAGACTTGATGCTAATCCATCGGATCACCGGACTAAGCATGCAAGGACCAAACCCACAAGAATTTTATCCAGGGAAGGCTGCAAATCACACCTTGTCGAAGAAAATTAAATATACCTATGGCGATGTGGAAAAGGGGAAGCAAGGATACATGGTAGCCTCCATCCAGAATGGCACAGTGCACCTAGTCTGCCAATTGATTGTTGGTAATCTAGTAAGCAAGAACACACCCACGTAGGTCACAAGGTTCATTTTTGACCTCGTGGGAAAATGCGTGGAAGAGATACAAATGAACTGGGTGAGCTACCTCATCAACCAATTAGAGAAAGAGTGCCTCGAAGCTCAGGATCAGGTCTACGAGTTCCACTTCAGTTGGTTGTTGATCCTCATCAATTTCATTTTTTGGGAAATGCCAGAACATGTGACCTTCCCTGATATTGATCCATCAGAACCCTTATCTATGAAGTATACCACACTCTGGTATTCGAGCAACATGGTGAAACAATGGTAGTCAAATGCAGTGTTCCACACCTACCACCTGTAGCTGAAGAGGGCTATTGAGTATTTCCCTCGGATGATGCTGAACACCCTGCACATGTTCAAACCATTTGTGAAGTTCCACACAGATAGAAATTTTATTTAATTCACCACGTGCAGAGATGAACACAAAGAAGAGCTATAGATTTACTATAAAATCACAGAGGAGGACATGGAAGAAATCACTAAGGAATGGCCTGCAAATTTCCTTATACCAGTGAACCAAGCAGAACTGTCTAACCCTGACCTCATTAGAATTTTGGTGGTTACTCGTGAACGGTATGATGCACCTAGCAGTAGCAGAAGGAAGAAAAAGGAAGAGGTACAGGACCTAAACAAAGCATCCGAAGAGACTTTTTTAGACTCAACTGGAGGGGGAGGTGATGACGAAGTAGACAAAGAAGAGGACAAAGGAGAAGAAGACAAGCAAAAACAAGGCAAAGTAACAATGCCTAGGGATCCCATTGATGAAGCTGAGAACTCCAATAAAAGAAAGGTTTCCCCCACGAAACCTACATCGCAGAAGAAGTCCAAATCTAATAAACCACATATGTAAACTATGCTAATGATGGATTACATATATTTGATAATTTTCGATGATTCAGATACCTTAGAAGACATCTTACAACACAGTGAATCCAAACAAGAGACCATGTATGAAAGAATTGAAGCAGAGCTAAAAGAGGTACAACAAGCCCTCTACTCTAGCTGCACAATGTCTATTACGCCCCTGTCATAAGAAGGAACATAGTTGGGAGATGATCCTGCCCAGCTATGCCCTATAGAATATGCGATCGAAGCTCTCCTTCATTGTGTTTAGGAAGAAAAATATATGACCACAGAGGCATTAAAGAAAGCAAAAGAGGAAGCCATAGAGAAATGTCGGGTTGTGCAATAGGAAAAATATGACATCCAAGCCAAGTTTGTAGAGGATAGATCACAGATCCAAAAGGAGAAGGAACATTTTCTCGCAGAGAAGATTGGATTTAAAGAAGCAGTCACTAGATCACTTCGCTCTATGACGGGATTAACACAGAAGGAGGAAGCCCTAGTAAAAATCCAAGTACGGAAGCTTGCCAAAGCCATTAAACAGCTCCAACATAGGAGAGCAAAAATGGAGTTACAAGCAGTGCCAAGCACTCCACAGGAAGTGTGGGACCAAAGAGAAGAAACTACCCAAAGCATAGTGTAGAGAATCAAGGCGTTGGCCTTAGAATGTAAACAACTCAACTGTTGAAGTGCGCAGACTTACAAGAACCTTGCAGAGGACCCTAGACTAAGAACACTAGAGTCACAGCTTCAGGAGGCCAAGCAACAAGAAACAATGGTGCAAGCGCAGTTGAAGCCACTACCAATAGTCGAGAGGATGAAATGATCCCAAGAACAACACACAGTTCAGAAACAAGTCCATGCCATCCATATTAAGGTCATAGAAGTGACTCAACGACTGTAGCTAGTGCAGGATGAAACTTGCATATGTTTTGAGGAGATTGAAGGATGAGGTGTAGAACTAGAACAAGTGGTCACCACAGTGGAACAACGCTTGGAAGGACTCATGACGAAGAATGTTATTTAAAGAGTTCGTCGAGTAGGAGACTCTGGTGAAGAAATAGGTCGAAGCAACTCGAGCCAAGATCGAGGCATTTGAGGTAGAGTTACCCAAATCAGAGTGACACAGGACGAGTCACAGGTGAGTGTTGAGGGCATGTTGGCCCTTGACCACGTTTTGGACAACCTTGGTCATGTTTGAACAATTTTGGGACTTCAACAGGCTGGTCTAAGGAGGAGCGCAAGGCAATGTGGAGATCACGGGATATCAACCGCTTCTTAGGGAATTTTTGGGTTTAGGGTTTATGTAATGGGTATGGGATGTCAGCCCATGGGTGTACCCATGTTTAGGCCCTTTTTTAATTTATAAATAGAAGGCTAGGAAATGTAAGAAGGAATCAGTCAGTCAATGGTAAGTTGTGCTAAGTGGAAGTGATTGTAAGAGGATTTGTGCATAGTGAAACTTGCAGAGCTAAGTGCAAGTCATTTGTAGTGCTTTGTGCACAGATTGTGTAAGGCTTCGTGTTGTAACCTAGCTCTGGGAAGGAGGATCTAGCAAGGTGTGTGAAAATCTCCTCTCCTATACGGAGTGGGTTCTTGTGGCTCTATGCTTGTACAAGATTGAAAGAATACAATAAAGAAGAGAAGAGTTGGTGGACATAGCCCCACATTGGGGTGAACCACGTATATCCTGTGTTGTGGTTTCTTTGTGCATTATATTTTTTATGTTATTGATGTAATGTATGCTTAGTGAAATGATATATGTTAGATGCATCTGATAGTGTATCTTAGTGCTTAGTAATGTGAATGAATGCTAGAGTTGATCTATTTCTATATGCTAAGTTCTTATATGTATTAAATCTTGTTGAATACTGCGTTGCTCTGTAACTAGGGTTTTGAATTGCGATGTGAATAAGGGTTAAATACTGATGAATGTTAACTGCTAAGTGCTCTATTAGTATTTTAATCAAAAATCTATGTCCCAGCTAGGTTGTAGACACTTGATTCCTACAACCACCTCTGCCTCTGTCTCGGGTGTGACTTCATTTGCTTCGCAAGTGTTGTCAAAAGGACTGGTAGTTAGGGTTTTGTTGGTGCGTTGTTGAAGCATTGAACCCTGGGTCTTCCCCTGTGCCAACACGTCTCGCCCTTAGATCTTTCAACATGAAATAGAAAACACTTTGCAAAGTTGGTTAGACTTTAGGGCATAGATAAAATATAAAAAATAATTTAATTTTGCAATCAATTATGGTAAAACGTAATAAAATAGGTCAAAACAACCCATTTGCCATTTAATTTTGCAATTTCACCCAAATAGTGCCCAAAAACCTCTTTGTCTTCCAAATTTCAAGCTTCGATTCTAGAGAGCTTGGTGGACCATTTCGCAAACCGCTTCCGTAAAATATATAGTCTCTTTTCCCTTTCTCTTTTCATGCTTTAAAATTTCATTTTTATTGGTTTAATTTTGAGTTTAGGTCAATTTTTGGGGCCTACCTGTTCTTTGAGATCATCACAGGCTCAATGTATCATGATCTGCGATGATCTCAAATCTCCATAGGGGACTCAAAGCCAAGGTGAGACGATGTTTCTTTTCTTAAAATAAAATCCTTGCGATGACCGCAACTCAATTTTTGAAAAGAAAAAATGAGTTAGGAAGACTTCCAAGAATTGTTTTTTTATGAGTCTAATCATGTTTTGATGTTACTTGGCAGGTTTTCCTCAGTCAAAATGATCGTGTGGAGGGAGAAATAGAATGAGGAAAAATACTATTTTTCCATGAATGACTCGGTCACATTCATGGCACTCCAGGAGTGTGGGTTACTAAAATTATTCAAAATTCAGGGCATGGGATCCCAACTAAGATTGATGGAGTATCTAGTCCACATGTGGGATGTAAATGAACAAGACTTTCACATGGGTGTGGATACACTCACCTTGGATATAGATGACATTTACTTTATGATAGGTTTATCTCATCGAGGCTCTCGGGTATCACTCTCGGGAAGCAGGGGTGGGGGAGAACCCATGGATTACAATCTTGCACACCACTATGTGCCAGGGATTACAATCTTGCACACCACTATGTGCCAGCTACGAAAATGAATAGTGGAAAGGTGGACATTAGGGATGTTTAGTGTTTCCCATTGAGAACCATACTGGTGATAGTATAGAGGATGGTTGGGAGTGTGGCTCCCCACATGGATTTTGCAAAGCCACTTTTAGTATGACATAGAGTGTATGGAGCCCCGGGTCTTCAACTGGTGTGAGGGTGTCTTGAAGAAGATGAAAATGCAACTTATAAAGTGTCAGAATGGTCATTTGAAACAATTTGGTTACGTATCCATTTTAGTGTCCTTCTTCTTGGAGAGGGTCCCTGTCTTACATCTTCAGGTGGGCTGGGGCATAACCACTCCACAAGATCCGCAGATGAAAATATGGGTGGACTTCATGGCTCGTCACGGTGGCATGCTTATTGTTAAGTATGATGAATCTTTCTTCCAGTGGATGAGAGATCAACTAATCATGGTGGAGTACTATGTGTACGCTAGGACAAACTTCCGTGGGGATCCTGACTTATCTCTTCCTAAGGGATCTCAGTGGGGAGACATAGGTAAGAAGGAAATTTTCATTATATGATGTTTTTGATATTTTAATTATATAAAAAAAAATTGTCATTGATCCAAGACTAATCAAGTGCTCTCGATAATGAAGATATGACATCTTATCATCCTCCAAGATCATATCCCATTCATAGGCAAGGAGAGATAAGCGTTATGTCTAGTCGAGGAGTTGTTGTCGAGGATCTCGAGGAGATCGAGCAGAACCTAGAGGGATTAACCATGAATATCCATTATATCACGGTGGACGAACTTCCTCGTCGCTACCAACACCATGCAGTTGGCATATCGAAATCTATTGGTCGCTTGGTCCATAGAGTAGCATAGGAAATTGCTTGTTATAATGAGAATCATCCTTGATGCTTTTGTATATGAAGCCATGAGATTTACTATTTTGATCCTCGAACAAACACTTTTTGTAACTTTTATCGTATGAATATAAAGTTCCTATAGGCTTACTTGTGTTTTTAAAATGTGTGTTTGGATTTATAAATGTCTCAAATGTCTGTCTAACACATAATTATCCAATGCATCTATCAATGTGTTTATATATCTAGGAATATGTTGATACTCAATATAATCAAAATGTCTTTCCAAGAGGCAAATTGTTAAGTATACCTATAACAAAGTAGGACTTTGGATGGAATAAATGTTACTTAATTGAAACACTAATAATTGTGAATCAAGCCGTACAATAAGATGACATATTCCAAATTAAATGGCGTCATTTAATAATTCGATAACTACACTATATTCCATGATATTATTAGTTGCATGAGAAAGGAAAAAAACTTGTAGACTAATCAACTCATCCGTAGGTGCATAGATTTCCCATGTAGCAGATGCTAGGTCTTGAGTACTATGAGTATCACCATCAGCAAAGCCGATATAGGGTAGATAATACATCGACATCTGGAAACCAAGAATAATGCAAGGTAAGCAGCTAAAAGGCAGAACAAAAACAAAAAAGCACACTAGAGTATGATACACTAAAAATACACAACACTCATGCACAAATAGTTTAAGCATAGTACTTATTCAAGTAAAGCCCATTTATGGGTTCACTCAAAGGAATTCCATCATAATCTACCAGCTCATAATCCCCTTTCTCCAGCACTTGTTTCAGGATATAAGGGCCACGCCACATGGGATTGAATTTACCTGCCCCTAATAAGTCATGATTATGTTCGTAAAGAAGAACCAAATCACCCTTAGAAAAAACATGTGGTTTGACATGCTAGTCATATTGAGCTTTGACACGCTTCTTATGAGTTTCAATGACTAAGGCAACATCATGGTGAGTCTCTTCTAATTGCATCAAATACAAGAGACGTTCCTCTTCATGTTAAGAACCAAATATCAATATAGCATAGAAAAACCTCAGAAAAAGTACTCAACGTCTTGAAAAAGAGATAATTTCAGATAATAAGCCTCTTCGAGGGGGAAACCTCCTTTTACCCCACTTAAATGTTCAAGTACAAGATGA
>SNQJ01S0095238.1:29489-42290 GCA_010110895.2 Picea sitchensis | reverse complement strand
TCTTTGAGCTATTGACTGATGTATTAGGGTTTTTATGCATATGTTTAATAATATTGATGATGATATGTGATTAACATTGCTATGATCCTGGTGACTGATGAGCCCATGGAGGGCGTAGCTTTTGATGTGTAGGACCATGCCCGACGAACATGTACCACTTGGACCGGTACACATGGGGAGATGACCAGTTTGGACCTCCATGGGGCTGAAGAACCCACCAGATGGATGCTGAGACCCCATCAAGGGGTAGAGACAGGATGGAGATGGGTCAGGGCTTTTGCACCGAAGAGGAAGAGGACGTTCCATCAGAGGCACTTCAGTAGGACTAGACCTAGGGGGAATGACCCCTTTTCAGTGGAACACTAGCCTTAGAAGGCTTAGGGCATCCCCATTTTCACCATGACGTCATCCAACTTTATGGACACTTTTGGAGGCAGAATGGGCAGTAGTGGCACGTGTGGCATGTTGGAGAGGCCCCTGGGGGGCTAACGTTTTGCTCCTAGATGTCTCACTTGCCCTAGAAGGGGCTAGCGCCTCCCTTGAAGGGGATTTTACTCTCTTTGTAGCTCAATTAGGGTTTTAATTTGACAATTTAATGTAAAAACAATATTATTTTGTTATTATGGCCTTGTCGGCCTTTTTATTGACCTAAAAGTAAATTAGGTAATTGATACAGTATATATTGAGGAGTTTTAGTCTCATTTTAACATAACACATCAATCACTCATTTAGTGAGGTCTGATTTTAGTGCCCTACTTGGGTAATTTTTCTGGTTTAGTGAGGCGCACTTGTTGAAGGAAGGCATTTCTTGGCATTTTTTGCATTTCTCTTGAAGGAAGGTTTACAACTAGGGTTTGCATGCTATTTCATGGTGATATGTAAGTGTTTTTTTTGCAAAAATTCTTGATTGAATGGTTGTTGTCTTATATTCTTGCATATGTTTATAATCTGCTGATCAAAAACCCTAGGTGACAAGCACACAAGTAGGTCCTTGTCTCATGTCCCCTAAAAGAGAAATTTTCAGCCATTGAAGAGAAGAAAGAGCCTAGCCATAGCTACACTCTTATTGCTTCTTCTCCCTGAGCTAACTGTACTTTCTAAAGTCAAGAAGGAGGAGACGTCCCAGGCCTATTTTATCTACACCTAGGGCCATCCTGCTTCTAGGGTTTGGTGATAGAGCCTTTCTATAGCAACACTCTCCCTCATTGCACTCTCTAGTCTTGATTTATCTTTCATGCTAGCCGTTTTGCCAAGTTAACCTAAGGAAGGAGGAGAGAGCATGAAGCCTTGCTTTAGAAACACCAGAGTGAGCCTCTTTCCCCTAGGGTTTTGATTCTGGGGCCCTGCCATAGCAGCACTTCAGAACTCTTCCTTCTAGTCCTTAGCCTACCTCCTTCAACCCTTGCGTCCTCCATTAAATTGACTCCATTAACCCTTAGGCACTTATCTTAGACCTCCAGCGTTGAAGTGAAAGTGATCAAACAACTCTCTAAACTTTTTGCTAGATTGAAACCCTAACTAACTGCTAACCCTAGGAATGCTGACGTCACCCTTGGTTATTTCATCTTGATGCAACAACGTTTCATTTTATAAGCAATTAAATGATGTTTAAAGCATTTATTGAATGAGGGATTGATTGGATACATTATTTGCTACATCAT
The DNA here is from genome assembly GCA_010110895.2 of Picea sitchensis. Classification (NCBI taxonomy): domain Eukaryota; kingdom Viridiplantae; phylum Streptophyta; class Pinopsida; order Pinales; family Pinaceae; genus Picea; species Picea sitchensis. The sequence continues at coordinate 40,629 of SNQJ01S0095238.1, read as the reverse complement.
CTTGATATTTATTGGAGTGATATTATTTCATTGTTGTATTAACAAACATTGACTTCGTCAATAATTATTGTTATAAATGCTTATATATTGATATCAGATAGTCATATGAAGTACTAACCCATTGAATTATAGCTTGCATATATTGGTTTGTTGTTGCTTTGTTCCGAGCAGGTGTTCTTCTTTGGGGCTTCACTTCATTATTGGTTGTTTAGCCGGGACTGTCTGTTTTGGTGGTGACCTGTGAAGGGGGAACTTTAGCTTTGTCCTTTTAACTCTTGCCTCTTCAAAACTCCAGGTTACCGAGGACGTCTCCCCTGGGCCTAACCTCCCTAAAGAGAAAGAACCTCTCCATCGTGGTGACATTGGGTGGGATAGGTTCTTGTTATGCCAGTTTGGCCTTCTATCTTATAGCCATTTGACCTAGCTACAAACTGTGTGAAAAAAGGTAGGCTTGAAGGCCTTAACCCAACCCTTTAAGGGCTCCATCAATCCCTTTGTGAAAGGCATCATGAGTCTTGACTGAGACACATCCTGCACCATGACTGCTAACCTATGAAACTCCTCAATATATACCTCTGGTGATCCTGTCTGCTTGAGTTGGGTGAATTCCCTGAAATGTAGCTCTGGATCCCCCTGGTCAAACCTGTCAATAAGTCTCTATGTAAGCCATTATTTGGTTGTGGCCCAGTGTAGATAACCCATGGTACCACCAGTCATGAGCTTTTCCCTCCAAGTACATGGTGGCAAACTTGATGGCATCCATCTCTCCCATGGGGTTAAGCTGCAGGTAAGTATCAAGATTTTGCACCCAAGCCTGTGCAGTCATCTTGGCCGATCCATAAAAATAGGGGATCTCCATTTTTCCAGCCCTGTGCTCTAGCTCATAATTGTTCCTATGGTACGGCCTGGTTTTGCCTCTAAGTTTAAATTCACAATATTGATCCAATGTAATTTGCCTCTGGACTGGTACGCTTAGTGAGTTATACTCCCTGACATACTGATCAAAATTGTCCTCAAATTCATCTTGGTGGTTTGGCTATGTTTGTTCATCCAAGAACGAAGGTAGATAGGGCCTATGGGTGGTTCTACTGTGTGTCTGTCCCTGTGGTGTACCTCCTCCATGGCTCTGCCCTTCAGTATGATAATAGGGAACATGATCCTGCTGATGTTTATACCCTCCATGAGATCCACTAGCTTCTCTATTTGCATAAGTTTCTGGACCCCTCCCTCCATGAGTCATCTGCATCAGAAGCTGTGATATCATCTCCTAGCTATCACTTACCTTTCTCAAGGTCTCTATCATCTTGGCCATGTCCCTTATGTGTTGCCTCCTGGTTTTCCTACAGGTGATGTACAAGGCTGCTCTGTGACACCTCTATGGAATGTTGTAACTCCCTAGCGATTCCTGCTAGCATTTGTGACTCATTGTCCTCACCTGATCCTTCCATTTCGGCCTCTGCCTCACCTGTCTGTTTTTATTCTTCTGCCCATATAAATTCCACTGAACTTCTGCATGCACTAATCCTCACAGGATGGGAGGATCAAAGATCTAATACCACTGTAATGTTCCCAAGCCAATTTTTTCCATTGGAACACTAACTGCTCACTGTTTAATTGATGTGTGTGTGTTTGCTTGCAGGTTTACTTCTTGAGTTATGTCTTAGGGTTTATAGATTCAGTTACAAGCATAGATGTAAAGATATAAGAGTGGAAATACAAGATATGACAAGCAATACCAGATATGGAACCAAACAACATAGATCTGACCTTTATTGATATAATAAGAAAGAACCTAATACAATAAGGATGTAGATCCGAAATAACATCAGATAGATCCAATAGATAAGATATGAGTTGCTACAAAATGCTCCCGATAATAAAATGTAATCCTCCAAAGGATGAATACAAGATGAAGACCAATACAAGAAGAACCAGGGTCAAGTCCAAACCCCCCTGGCTGAAGGTACGCCCTCCTGAATAGCTGTGAAGATCCAATATTTCGGCCTAGCTGCTGGAAGCCTCCAAATGGCACCAAACTCTGCAGAATGATAGATTAGGGCAAGTAGGGACCCCTCCTAAAGTCTCAAGCCTAAATGTCCAAGACTGCTACTCCAAATGCTAAATCCTCAAGTAAAACAATGCCCTCTTGAATACTATCAAACCCTAATATTTCAGCCCTGTTGAAGGAGGCCTTCAATCACTGTGAAACTCTCCAAGATGATAGATCAGGCCATGGGAAACCTCCTCGTGAAGTATCAAGGAGAGATCTGAAGTTTTACTCCTCCAAACTGACTAGATCTGAATCTTAATAGCGCCCTCCTTCTCTCCAAGTTGTGCCAATGCTCTAGGAAATCATTTGGCAAGAATAGCTCTCTCAAAATACACTAGAACTGACGATCAAGGCGTTGCAAGAAAAACCTAAGTGCTAGAATGTCCCAAAGCCCTGCCAATCTCTTGGATCGAACTTCCTTCAAAGAATGTTGCTCCATCCTGCTGAAAACCCTGAAGGGTACGGCCTGTAGCTATTTTGGATAAGTGATGATACCTGTAGCCGCTGTAGAATGGTGTGGGTGGAGTATTTCATCCCCGAAACCAAGCTTGGAACAAGATAGGTGGAATCTTTCGCCACCGAATTGTCCTCTAGGGTTTGTATTCTCAAAACCCTCAAAACTGTGTGCTCAAGAGCCCAAAAGCAATTTGCAATAATAATCCAAGATGAGTGAGAGGTGCACCCTTGCCTTTCCTTTATACCTCCATTCTATTTCTCTGTTGAGTTAGTTAACCTCTAGGGTTAACTCCTAACTCAACCTCAAGTGTTCTAATTCTTCATTGAGTTACTTTTTACCTTTTCAAGTCAACTTAATATTATAACCTTTGAGTCTAGTTGACTTTTCCCCTTGCTGCATGAGACTATAGTCTAGTGGGGATGACTAGACTACTAAGTCTCTCCAATCCTCTTCATCAAGAGGTGGGGAACATTACAAGATCCTTACTCCCACTTACAACAACTAGAGATAGGAATACTTTGCACTATTGTTATATGAGGATTTGACCTATGAAAACACTTAAATGCTACTTAAAGACTCAAACATGAAGGGAAGAATAGAAGAAGAGAAGAACATTGAAGATGGATTAACACTAATTGTCTTTCCTAGAACTTATTTTATAAAGCAAGACTTGCTCCTATGAAGGTTGAATTCAAATCCTTTCCATGAGTAGAAAAACAACTCTTTCTCCAATCCCATTCAATTGCCAAAATAAACATAAACTATAGCCGAAAAGAATAAACACTAGTCAATAAAAAAATGACCATGGAGCCACCTACAATTAAAGAGCCATACAATGTGATATTGCCAAATGTAGATAATACTAAACATATAATCATCAAGCCATATGGCTGGAGTATTGTTATTATAATATATTATTAGTATCCAATGTATTATTGTTATGTATTGTAGATTTTTGTACATTACATCTACTGCCCCTTAAATGGTACTTTATCCTTAAAGAATGGTTAAAAGGAAGGTATGTCTTCATTCTTTCTTGTACTTATCTTGCTTGAGGAGCTACTATTGATGCTGTGCTGGTTGAGGAAACAGGATGGTAAGACCTTCGAATTTATAAACAATATTGTCTCATTATAAAAGGGTCAATACACCATAATTCGATTCTCTTCTAAACCATACAGTGAGATAATTGATTAGGGTTTCTTCCACTACAATTATTAGTATGCCTTTGGAAACAATTCAGTTAGGAGTCCTAATTTTTGGGAATGTAGATTGTGTTTTTTTGTGAGATTGTTCTTTGTGATGACATTTGTGATTAGGGTGGTGATAAGATCTAGTACTTGAGCTTCTTTTTGGCACACTAGAATTGGAAACTGATGCGTTAGTATTTACTAATATGTCAATATCTTTATGTAGATATGTAGAATTGGAAACTGATTGAATATGTAGATATTGCTTTGTCGATTGATGGGATTTTAGTTTTTTTCAATGATAAGCAAAATTTCATTCATAATGACACTTGAAACTTTCTGAATTACTCATTGAGAATCAAGATTACATGGAACTTTCCATTACAAATATTCCAAAACAACGTAACACTGTTTCACTAAAACAAAAGATATAATGATATTGATATTTTCAACATCTCTTCACTTCCATGGTATGTTGACTAGAAGGAAGAACCATTTTAATATCAAAACTAGTTTACTTTACACCAAAACTGAGTTTGATATACTAGCACCTACAACATAATATCTGTTAGTTTAATGTATTAGTGCCTAAATTCATAAATCTGCTAGTTTGACATACTAGCACATAAATTCATAGTTTCTTCAATGAGGTCTCAGATAAAGTGCTATATTGATGTTGTACATGACATGCAGAACAGTTGTTACTTGAGAAACTGGGATTTGAGTAGGTTAGGTTTTCCACATGCAATATGTTCTTTATAGATAATTGTTACCAACTTCGTTGAGAAAATTGGCACAACATCACAGTTGCATTAACCATAGAGAAAAGGTAAATTAAATGGTTAGAACCTTGTAACAATTCTAGGCTTTTGGTGTTGTTCATAATAAATATTTCTATAGTTGGTTATTGAGCATTGACGATAGTGAATTCTAAGTATGGACCATAATAGTATAGTAGCAGATTGATAGTTAACTACTTTGCTAAGCATTTGAATTGCGTTTCTACTTTCAGAAAATTATTTCACTCAATTTTTTATCAATCAAGTCATTCTCGTAGCCTTGAATATAAAAGTGTTAATTTACATACAACATTAAATACATATTATTTGGTGAATTGTGCAAATGTTTACAACAAGAGGTATGCGTTTTACAGTTTTCTACATGTTATGTAACATACTCTGTTTTCTTATGAAAAAATTCAGGATGGAAATACAGCCTTGGATAGATATGAACTGAAAAGGTTGCTGAAGACATTGCCAAAGAGTAGGTTACAAAATGACAATAATTTGCACACTATGAACGTAAGCAAAAGTCTATGGTAGTTAGTTTTGATACAATAATTTTGAATTTGTTTAAGATACCTTGCTAATTTTCTCTGCTTCATTATATTTTCCTGGTTTTGGTTTTATGGTATTTTCAATGGACACATAATTAATAATCTCTCCATATGTTCTGATTTGTAAGTCATTCAATTTCTATGACAAGAAGTTGATGGAGATATTTTGAAATGTACCAAATTGACACCTTCTTGTCTTTTATTGATCTTATGACGCCTAGTTTGACATGTATGCTTTTGAACAATGTAAAATTTTGACCTTCGGAAAACTTGAGAGTTCAAGTTGTTTTGATTGAGGCAAGTTGCACTCTAAAAGATTATAGTGGAATTAAGGTTTTAGGTTCAGTTTGGTCATTGGTTAAGAATGAATCATGTTATGTAATTTACATCGGTGTGTTGGTTGATGAATGAAATGAATATTTATGATCAATGTTGGAGATGGGAAAGCCTTATAGTTGATTAAATGTTCTCATAATAACTATCTGTAACTACTTACAGATAGGGTGTTTAAAGTTTATAAGTTTAACTTTTGTAAACAATATTGCTAAAAAAATTTAGTGGTTATTATTTCTTATTTTGTTTTTTTTTCTATTTTTCCAAAATATTTGCTAATCAATTAAATTTTTTATAAATATATAAAAAAATTATAAATTTTCAAATTTCTTATATAATATATAAAAAAAATTATAAATTTACAAAATATATAAAAAAACTTATAAATTTATAATTTTTCAAAAATTTTCCCAAATATTTAAAGTCGTCATTGTGAAAGTTATAAAGATTTTTCAAGAATCTTATGCTAGCAAGGAAAATGTGCTTCCTTAAAATTTAAAAAAACAGTGAATTAAACCATGATTGAAGCTTTTGAATTCAGTTAGTAATAATAATTCCTTTTGTGCTTCATTTTCGTCTAAATCAATGGGTTTTGACACCTACATTTCCAGAGGATGTATCAAGGCAAAATAAAAGCAAATGATGTCCATACATTATTGTGTTAGTCTTTTCAAGTTATAAAACATGTAATTTGCATAGAGTTAGGCAATAACCAAAAAGAAAGACACAAGCAACCTACTGTCAATAGTCATCATTTTGATTATTTAGTATGATTGAGATTTAAGTTATAAAACATGTAATTTGCATAGAGTTACGCTAATGATGATTATTTAGTATGATTGAGATTTAAGTTATAAACCATGTAATTTGCATAGAGTTAGGCAATAACCTAAAAGAGAGACAGTAGCAACCTATTGCGAGTAAAAGAGAGTTTTTATCCCTTATGGATTTCAGTTAGGATACTACTTTGTCAAGGACACTACACAAGCAAGACAAGAAGGAATGAGCTACCTAGAATATAAGATTGTAACTGGTAGATACCGCAAGCATGACCCAAATAAATTGGTGGAAAAACATGTTGAGAAAGTATTAGGGTATTTTCCCTATGCTCATGACAAGTTTGAAGATGAGGTCTTTATAGAAAATGCCCAAAGTTGGGATGAGGTCCTCCAAAGAAAATCCTATCCTGATCTGACTACATTTAAAGTTGTCTATGGATGAACAGGTAGAAATCATCAACCAAAATGTCAAGGAATCCATATGAGAACATGTCGTTGAGAAGGAAACTAAGGAAGCTAGTAGAGATGAAGTATCAAGACTCAAGGAATAAGCCGAAAGAGTATTTCATGAGGCTGAACATAACATGGTAGCAGAGGAGCTAGAGCAGTAGAGGAAAGTGAAAGAAGAGTTGAAGAAAGAAGTTGATCAGACCCCTCAAGGGGAAGTAACACAAGAGGGAATTGATACATGATCAGAATTGGACACAAAGCAAGTGCAAGGAAGACATCTAGAACCAATAGTAGCATATGAGGTATTGAAGGTGGTAACAATCACAGGGATCTCTACCCCCACAATTTTGGACATAACAATGTTAGACGATGATGATTATGATGATGTGGACACTGTGAAAGTCCTAATTCTATATGAATCCAATCCAATCACTTTCAGTAGAGACACAAACAAAAGGAATGTCTATGGAAACAAATGAAACTAAGAAAGTCACAACACCAGAAGAACATAAGTCACAACCACCCAAGGAAGAGAAGACATGTAACATCCCCAACCACCCATAGGCCGGGGCATGCTACCTTCAAGCCCGTCGTTGGACTTCTTTCTCTTACTGATACCTTTTTAAAATTTAAGGATGCATAAAAGAAAAGACTTTAACGACATGCACAACAGTAGTCAGTAAGCATGCATAGTCTAAAGATTCAATTGAACGATAATTAAATATACAGCGGAAATACATTCATATACATGTAAATGATACCATAACAGAGAGAACTTATCTTTATGAAAGATGACACCAACTGGCTACAGACCAAGGACGTTCCACCCAATCGTAGACACTACTGTTCCAAAACTCAACAACAGCGTCTCGTAGACACTACTGTTCCAAAACTCAACAACAGCGTCACCCCCGATCCAGGGCTATGAATCCTGTTATCTCACAGTTTGTAGCTAGGTCAAAAGGCTAGAGGATTGAGGCCAAACTGGCGTAACAGGAACCTTCCCCACCCAATGTCACCTCAATGGGGAGGTTCTTTCTGTTTAGGGAGATTAACCCAGGGGAGACGTCCCCGGCAACCTGGGGTTTTGAAGAGGCCAAAGTATAAAGATCAAGGCAAAGTTTCCTCTTCACAGGTTACCACCAAAGGTCAGATAATCCAAAACCAAAAAAAATCCCACGAGGTTTACCCCAGTGCTTCATCTTTGACCAGAGTAAAGAGATGTTGAGCTGCTGCCAACGGAAAGTTGATTTCTCATTCAATATGCTTCTGAGAGATAGGCATACTTCTTGTTGGTGACATAATGTTGCACGTCTGAAAACTTCATCCATCTAGAATTCCACAAAATCACATCTCCACCTGTTTGATCCATGTTGATGCACGTCTGAAGCTACAATAGCTGCAACACACTCATGCCATGAAATTATTCTTACCCCCATTACAGTGCTTGCTTCATTTCACTGAAATTAGTTGAGGAATGGTATTGGCAGTCATTAATTTGTTCTTTTTTTATCACAGAATATAGATTGCAAGAGAAAAATCCTTCTTATTCTGCTTCCAGTAACACCCACTGGTCCAATGCACAATTCTCTACACCCATCATCTTTTTCCTTTGTATAATCTGAAAATTTGTCCATGCCCAGATGGAGAATGCAAATTGTCATCCAATTTGTTGACATGCACAAGTTTTATCCTCTCATGTTCTTGTTTTTCACTGACAATATAGGTGATAAGGCCAAAACAAGTCGAAGGGTTTGAGTCACTTACAATGACATTTTCTTCACTTTCTTTATTGCTGGCCAACACTTTCATTATCAATTCCCTTTGTGAGCTTTCAACCAAGTTGTGCTCTTCAATGTGTTGCTAATATCCAATGAACATTGCCATAACCCTGATCTTTTCCTTTTTAAGACCCCACTACCAGGATGGAAAAAAAAATACCTTAGTCCAGTCTTTGACATAACTGTACTGTGTATCACTTACCCTCTCAAAACTGACATCCAGGGAATTTATCCCTGCAATACAAGGTGTTTCATTTATTTCATCCAAAATCCTGCACTCATCCTCCATTTTCCATAACACAGAAGTTGTTATGCACAATAACCATAAGTCATCGCCCAATCTTTCTTTTCTTTCAAGATCACACTCCAAGAAATTCCCTGTTTCATTGTCTAACATTGTCCTGGTCACTTCAAAGTTCAGACTACTTACTAGAAGTGGAGGACTTTCTTATTTCACCTGGTATTGGATATCTTTGGTTTATGTCTTCTAAAATCTTGGATGCCTCATCAACTTTCCCCACTTCACCAGCCTTCCTAAGATGATGCAGACATAGATACAACTTGTAGAACTTGGAACCACACGTTCCCTAAGCATTTGGTCCAATATCTGGGCAACAACTCCAACTTTCTTTGATTGGCAGAAATCTTTGATGAGTGAAGAGTACAGAGCATATGTGGGTGAGGCCGCCAAGGAATGTGCTATAGCAGACTATATCAGGGTTTTTTTTTCATCTCCATTAGATTCTTCCTTGCATGCTCCACTCTACCAGCCTTGCACAGAGCATTGATCAATGCATTCAAATTTGCAGCCACCAGAGTAAAACCATTATTGGTAATTTCATTTACAGTCTCACAGGCTAGTACTATATTGTCAGTCCTCAAGAGCCCATCAATCAAAATGGAGGAAATTGCATTGCTTGGACAATGACCCCGGTCTAACAGCTCCTTGCAAAGTAAAATAATCAATGTATTGCAAGCAACATGGTCTACGGTAAACCCCGCATGTTTGATACAAGAGTAAAGATCATAAGCTTTCTTGCAATTTACCCTCAGTACAATAAACATCAATTAAATGGTTGTAATGACCAGACTGCGGTCACATCCCCGATGTTTCATTTCCTGCTCAAGTCTCTAAGCAAGATAGGAATTGCCACCCTTGCGAGTCACTTCAATTAAGGTCTTGTAAATGACAAAATCAGGTAAAAGGTTCCATTCCTTCATCTCCGTGAGTGCCTTGAAGGCTTCCTCAAGCTTCAATGTTTGGCAGAGGCCAGTCATCATCTCCACAAAGATCAAAATATCCGAAAACTCGTCATCGCCAAGCCACTCATCAAGTAATTTTCTAGGCCAATTTCATGGCATTGCCCTTGCAAAGATCCCCAATGATCGAGCACAGCGCAACTTATCGATACAATGATCGGCTTTCAGAAGATCAGAATAAACCCCTCTAGCCAAATCTGGATGGTTTAGCCAGCTAAAAGCATAAGCATCTGGCTTCAGCCCCATGTTCCCCATATAATCATATGCTCGCATTGCATCTTGGTCTCTCCCACTTCTGATATAGCTTCAAAGCAAAAAATTAAATGCACACAGCGAGATTCGATTCCCAGACTTCCTTATTTCCTCAAGTAAATTATTTAAGGCATCAAATTTCTTGGTGGGACCTAATAACTGAATCATCAAGGCATTTGTCTCCGTGCTATATGCCTTGGAAAAACAAATTTTCTAGCCTCAATTCACCTTCAGAAACTTTGGCTGATGACATCTTTGCAGTGGGATGCATCATCGTTGAGTTACATTTGCACAGGCTTCTATTTGATCAAGTCTCATTGGCAGCTTATATCAAGAATGGTATATTTCCATAGTTGATTAAAAGACGTCCACCATATTTGCATCGCCTTGTCGAACTAACACTCCACCGAGATTGGAGAAGGAGACCTTCAGCAAAGGCTCTAATGGAATCACCATACTTTCCTTCAGCAGTAAGGTCAGCTTATTTGTTTCTTACACCTCTTTATTTGCTGGGGAGCAAAAGTTCACATCTACAATATGCAGCAAAATTGGTAAGAGAAGAAGCTCTACATTTGATGGGATCTTTGGCTATATATCCAGAATCATTAAATACTGGCAAATCTGAGCATAATCTCAGAAAATCTCTCCAGTCAATATGGTTGCTGGTGTAGGAAAAATACAAAAACTGAGTAACAGTGACAACAATTTTACTATTCTTAGAAACCTTTGCTTGCTCTACAAGTTGATTACCAAAACTTGGTATGGAAAGCTCAATGACCTAAGGATAGCGATTTAACCATCCTCACAATGTCGAAAGTTCTTGAGAATCCAAATTTTTTATGGCCATTTGAGTGGCATCTTGTTGGCATGTTTACAGGCAGGTGTGTTTGTCTTTAATGACAAGATCAGAGTATGCAGTGTGCTTTTCATTGATGGCAAGATCAGAGTATGCAGCGAAAGCAAAACAGGGACAACGGAAGTTCAGAAGAGAAAAGTGCAGAAGTGTACGCAGAGTGCAAGAGCGTGCTTGTTCATTTGAAGGCAAACAGGCAGGAAAGGAAGATCAACAACGATGATCGAATGGCAAGCTCAAAGTGTTGATCCAACTCTATTTCGGAGTTTCGGATACCAGAAGTTGGAGTGTCGAAACACTTTGCAACAAGAATGTCGAAATCGCGAAATAATTATAGCCGTCAGATCGAGGTTTGATGTGGACCGTTGATCCAAACCCATTTCGGGGTTTCGGATACCG
>SNQJ01S0095238.1:0-10418 GCA_010110895.2 Picea sitchensis | reverse complement strand
ACCCTCAACCGGGAAAACCTTTCTTATTTTCATTATCTCGAATTTCACCATTCGCCATACAATATATACAATGTTTTTAGGTATTCCGTAGATACCAAAAGTATCTGACGCACCCACACACACACACATGCAAAGAATATAACACATACCCAACAGGAAAAAACCCACCCCAGGATCAAAGACATCGGAAGAGTAGAAGTAGAGGGAGCTATGGGGGATCATCCTAAAGATAGGACCATATAGTTGTTGGAAATCATAGCTAATGGGCATCAACTATTAACACAATTACTGACACATTTCTTTTCCTGCAACCAACCAAACCAAAACCAGGGAGGTACCAATGGGAACCATGCAGAGGCTAGCCATAGAGGTGGCAGGACTCCTGAAGAGAGTAATACCTATGTTATGGCACATAGTGTCTTCTAGGAAGGTAGAAGAAAGGTACCCATGCCATTATTACCAAAATTACTTGAGGATAAGACTATAGGAGCATAGAAACAACAAGGGCCAGCTGACGAAATGAAATCCTACTTCAGGGAGTATCCGTTGATAGAAGAAGTAGCCCATCCATCCATGTATTACAAAGACTATTGTAACCTCAGGATGAGGAACAAACCTAGGACAGACTAGAATCAACAAAATTTTGATCTTCTGCACAAATTGGGGAAGATGATTATCTCATCTTTTGACGGATCTGACAGGTACACAACTAGAGCATTTCTAAATAAGTTGGACATTGATTTCCAACTTAACATGATGACAGAGGCAGAGTCAATCAATTTTTCCACTCTACACTTGGATGGAGAGGCTTCTGAGTGGTGGTACCATGGGATACTAAAATTAGGGTATTCCAACATCACATCATATGAATATTTCACCTAGAGGTTGATGGACAGGCTCGATAGGAAGGACCCTGAGATCCACTTCAAGGAGTTGGCACAACTCAGGTAAACAGGTACACCAAAGGCATATGTCATAGAGTTCTAGCAAATGGAAATCATGGTCACTAATGTTTCTGAGCAAAGACTGGTGATGTCGTTCACGAAGGCCTTGGATGAACCCTTAAGAGGTTGGATAAAGGCTTTCAGGCCAAACACACTACAGGAAGATATCATGAAGACCCGGGATATGGAATATATAGTCCCCAAGAAGACATTGGCAAAAAAATTTATCCCATAGAAGGTTCGGGTGTCAAAACCTCCCCAGAAAACATGGACAGGGAAGGACATGTTATATGAGGGAACTCAAAGAGAACTAAGGACGGAGAAGCTTTGTTACAGTTGAAAGGAGTCATGGGAACCGGGTTATCGATGTATGGGAAAAGGTAAATTCCATTATATTGAGGTAGTTTTCGATGAGGACGATGACAGTGATGATGAGGGAATTGGATAGGAGAGTGGTGAGCCATCACACCTCGATGCTACAGAGTAGGAACTATTGTAGGATAGCACCAAGGGAGTGATCATTGCCACACTTTCAAGAGTCCCTAAATACTACACCTTCAGAGTCAGAGGCATTGTGCAAGGGAAGAGGGTTACAACATTGATTGATGGTGGGGCCACCCACAACTTCATGGATGTTTCACTTGTCACCAGGAGACAAATCCCCATGGAGGACTTCAAGGGATTCAATATGGTAGTATGAGATGGGTACAACATGATGTATACTAAGAGGATCATGGGATTGGAAGTTACATTGGGCAAATATGAATTGACCGATGACTTTTGTGTCGTAGATTTAGCAGATACTCATGTGGTGCTAGGAGTTCAGTGGTTGTACTCATTGGGAGATATCCACATGAATTATCGGGACATGAGGATGGAGTTCCATGATAAGGGTGGATATTGAGTCATCCTAAGAGGTATCTCAACATGTGCCCCCAGGATCGCATCTAACCAATGCATGGAGACCCTTTTTAGACAGGGGGACGTGGCTTGTGAAAAAAAATTCTTGATCATCATGGAGATTCCATCACAGGATCGCAAAAATTACCCTACGGATATCTAGGTATTGCTTGGAAAGCATGAAAGAGTGTTTGAACCATAACCAACAGGGATACCACCTAACAAAGGATTTGAGCATGTCATTGAGCTAGAAGAGGGGTCGAAGCTCATGATCACCACACCCTACATGCATCCGAAGAAGTTCAAGGATGAAATAGAGAAGACCATAAAGGAGTTGTTGGAGATGGGACATATCAAGCCTAGTTCTAGTCCCTTCACTTCTTCAGTTGTACTAATGAAAAAGAAGGATGGTACTATGAGGATGTGCATAAACTATAGGGAAATAAACAAGAAGACCATCAAAAACCGATACCCAATACCCAGTATTGATGAGCTGATGGACGAGTTGCATGGGGCAGTGTACTTCTCAAAGGTTGATCTGCGATTAGGATACCACCAAATTTGGGTCAGAAAGGAGGATATCCATAGAACAACATTTAGGTGTCATTATAGGCACTATGAGTTTCTAGTCATGCCCTTCAGGTTGACTAATGCACCAACTACCTTTTATTCGTGCATGAACCATATATTCAACAAACAGTTGAGGAAATTCTCACTGGGTTTCTTTGATGATCTTCTGATTTACAACAGGACGTAGGTGGAACATTTGAAGCATATGGATGGGATTCTCACCATTATGGAGGAGCAGTCGCTTTTTTCCAAGGAGGAAAAGTGTGAGTTTGGGTTGACAGATATCCTCTATCTAGGGAACATGATTGGTGTTGAGGGATTAAAGGTACATCAAGAGAATATTCAGACAATCTTAGATTGGCCCACCCCCAGATCACTCACAGATATGCGAGGGTTCTTCAGGATATGTAGTTATTATAGGCACTTTGTGAAAGGATTTTCACAATTGGCTACACCATTGATATGCCTCACCAAGAAGGGGGCATTTTGATGGTTAGAGGATGCACAAGAAACATTCAACATAATGAAGAGGGTGATGAGAACTTGCCCAATATTAGCAGTCCCAGATTTCACACAACCTTTTATCCTGAAGTGTGATGCATCCGGTGAGGGGATATGAACGATATTGATGTAGAACTGATCTAGGTGGATATCGGTGGCCACCCACCTATTCCACTGGCTCAAAGACCATTTTCCATTTTGGTAGTTTTCTTACATCTTTTCAGGTCCTAAATTTTTGAGGCCATTTTGAGGCCCTAAACAACATTTTTTGGGCATGACACTGTCACACTGTAAGCTTTAGCTAGAGTGTGACATAATCATGTGTAGTCCTCGAATAATTATTTCCAACGATCTATCGTGCAACTAAAATGGAGATCGTATACAAAATTTACGACCCTAGGAAGTTGATGTACCAACTTACCCCATCGAGGCCCACATTACATTTGGCACTTCATCTCCTAGGGTTAGTTTTTTTTATGTTTAGGGTTTTCTCATTTATGTTTTATGTTAAAAAGGCCTTTGGAGCATCATTGTAATCATATTTTTTCGAATGAGCATGGCCGACGCATCTCTTCTTAGAGATAAGTGTTGGAAAAACAGGATCCTGGAGCAATAAAATAAGACAAATGACGAAATAAAACACAAAATATACACCATACAATAGAGACACAGATATACGTGGTTTACCCAGTGTGGGCTACGTCCACCAAAGAAATTTCTAGGTCGTTCCTTTATTATTATCCAACAAATGAAGGGATGCAACCTACAACACACCCGCTGTAACTTCCTCTTCTTTCTCTCATAGTCTCCTCTCTCAGAATATAGTATTCGCAATGATGCATAGCCACAATTCATTTATGTCATAAAAGAGGGGTTCCTTCTAGGGAAAAAAACCTGAACATAACTTCTACCATTAGATCTACGACCTTATAATGAATGCTCCAGATTTACTATGAAATTAAAATATACATTTACAAGGCAATTTTTCCATCAGAGGCTCGCTTGCCCTCGGACTCCCCATATGGGGGGATGAGCCCCCCAAACCTCGCAGGGGGGGCAAGCCCCCCCTGCAACCTCCCCGCGTGGAGGGGTGTATAGTATTCATGGGGTATAAACATGGCTAAAAACAAAGACCTATGAAACAGGAAAATAATTAGGCTCCACAACCAACAATATACCACTTGGAGACTGATCACAACAACTCCATTGTTGTTGTACCTGCTGGAATATACTCCACCTTGGACCTGGAAAATTTCTCATCTTCATCTTCATACTTGAGACCAACTGAAACTGAGCAGAAACTCAGTTTCTCCCTGGTTACTCCCTTTGTTAATACGTCTGCAGGATTTTGGCTAGTGTGTATCTTTTCCAACTTCAAATGTCCATCTTCCAAGACAGATCATATGAAATGGTACCTTATTTGTATATGATTGTTCTTCGAATGGAAGGCTAAGTTATTTACAAGATGAATGGCACTCTCAGTGTCACAGTACAAACTACTATTCTCTTTCTTCTTTCTCAATTCCTCCATAAACCTATGTAACCAAATCATCTCTTTACTAGTCTCTGTAGTAGCAACATACTCTGCCTCTGTTGTTGAAAGTGCAACAACATTTTGCAGTTTTGAAATCCAATTGATTATTGTTCTACCTACAATAAAAACATACCCTATGGTGCTTCTCCTTCTATCTTTATCACCTGACATATATGAATCAACATATCCATGTAGGACAATGTTTGAACCTCAAAAACATAATGCATGAGTAACAATATCTTTCAAATACCCTAGAATCCACTTTACTTCCTCCTAATGTTCTTTACCTAGATTGTTCATATACCTACTCACAACTCCCACTACATGTGCAATATTTGGTCTTGTGCAAACCATCACATACATCAAACTACCAACTACTAATGAATAAGGGACCCTGGACATGTATTATATCTCCTCCTATGTCTTGGGACACATTTCTTTGGTTAAAATGAAATGGTTGGCCAAAGGTGTACTAACTGGTTTTGCATTCTGCATTCTAAAGCTCTCCAACGCCTTCTCTATGTACTCACCCTGAGACAATGTCAAATTGCAATTTTTCCTATCTCTTGTTATTCTCATACCAAGGATTTTCTTTGCAGCACCCAAATCCTTCATCACAAATGAATTAGCTAATTTATTCTTGAGCAAATTTATATCCTGCATATTAGACCCCGCAACAAGCATGTCATCTACATACAATAGCAAGATAATATAGATTCCATTTTTTAGTTTTTAAAATAAACACAGTGATAAGACTAACATCTATTATAACCTTGTTCTATCGTAAACCTGTCAAACTTCAAATACCACTATCTTGGAGCTTGATTTAGGCCATGCAAGCTCTTCTTCAACCTGTATACCAAATTTTCTTTCCCTTTGACCTCATACCATTATGGCTACTGCATATAAATCTCTTCCTCCAAATCCCCATGGAGAAAAGTTGTTTTTACATCTAACTGTTCAAGATGAAAATATTATATTGCCACAAGACTTAAAATAGTCCTAATTGAAGTCATTTTAACAATAGAAGAATTTTTTTTATCAAAATATATACCTTTCTTTTGTGAAACCCCTTTACAACAAGTCTAGCCTTGTACCGTTTTTTTTCCTCCATCTTCTTCCTTCAACTTGTAAACTCATTTATTCTGCAATGATATTTTTCCTGCAGACAAATGAACCAAGTCCCAAGTCTGGTTATGTACCATGGGATCCATTTTCTCTTTCATGCCTTGCTCCCACTTCTTTTTAGTGTCTACCTACATTTCTTCTTTATAACATTCTGGTTCACCAGAATCAATCAAAAATAAATAATACAATGAAGAAGAGTATCGTTCAGGGAGTCTACTTAACCTAGTAAATATTATAACAGCACTTGCAGGAGTTTGAGGTACCTGTTGCTCCTTTTGTTGTACATTTTGATTTTATGGTACCTTTGGAAAAAAAAAATCAGTAATCTCATCAAGCACTGTAAATTTTGGTTTTTCTTTTCCCTGTTTCTTTCCCTGCAACTGATCTTTGTACATGACCTTCTCATTGAATATGACGTCTCTACTCCTAATGTTTTTGTGATTTTCATAATCCCATAAGAAATAACAAATATCATTAACACCATATCCAATAAATATACACTCCTTGGATTTTTCCTTAAGCTTTGTTCTATTTTCTTTATCAATATGGACAAATTCTTCACAACCAAAAGTCTTCAAAAAAAATAGTTTACCTTTTTACTTGTCCATACCTCCTCTGGAATTCCACCATCCAAAGAGCTTGAAGGTCCTATGTATATTAAGTAAACAACAATATCTACAACATTTGCCCAGAACTGTAAGGGAAAACTAGCATGCAATCTTATATTCCTTGCATGCTCCATGATTGTCCTGTTTATTCTTTCTGACACACCATTTTCTTGTGGTGTTCCTGGAACTGTCTTCTCTTTACGAATTCCATGATATGAACAATAATAATCAAACTCCTTGCTGCAATATTCACATCCATTGTCTTATCTGAGACACTTCAACCTTTTTCCTGTCTCATTCTCAACCAAATCTTTCCATTTCTTAAAAGTATCAAAAACATCATATTTTTGTCGAATGCAATAAACACAAGTTTTTTCAGTTGCATCATCAATAAAAGTAACATAATAACGAGAGACACCAAGATATGATACTTGAGTTGGTCCCCATACATCTGTATGCACAAGATCTAGCCTTTCACTCTTCTTTTCTTTTCCGACTCTGAGAAATTTGACTCTCTTCTGTTTTCCATAAACACGATTCTCACAGAAATCCAAATCAATTTGTTCAAGATCTGGTAACAAAATATTTTTGTGAAGTATTTGCATCCCCTTCTCACTCATGTGTCCAAGCATGTGATGCCATAGTGTTGTATCCACTCCTGTAAGATCTAAAGAGATAGAAGAGTCAATATTACCAGTACATAAATACAATGTACCTACCTTCTCTCATTTCGCTATCACCAGTGATCCTTTGGTGACCTTCCACACCTTATCTGTAAATATGGATATACAACGTTTACGTGCCAATTGCTCTATTGAAATTAAATTTTTCCTTAGATCTGGAACATGTTTTACCTCTTTCAACAACCATTGGTTTCCATTCTTTTGCTTTATTTTTACCTTTCTCATTCCAACAATTTTGCATGGTGCATCATCACCCAAATGAACCTGTCCAAAATCACCTTGAACATAATCTAGAAAATGTTTCCTATGGGGTGTGGCATGAAATGAATCCTAATAATCTACTACCCAAGACTCAGAAATATTATCTACAGAAAGAATCAAAGCTTCTTCTAACACATCACTTGTTACATTTGCTTCCTGATTTTTCTCTTGTTGTCAATCTCTTTGTTTCTTTGGAGCTCTGTAATCTTTCTTCAGATGTCCTTTCTTCCCACAATTCCAACACTCTATCATTCTCAATATAGATTTGGATCTTCCCTTCCTGGAATTCCCACGGTTCCCTGAGCCCTTTCCTCTATCATTTTGTCTTCTCATGTTTTCCATGTTTAACACATTACCTGATGTCTCACCTGTTCTTTTCCATTGCATTTCCTAGCTAAGGATAACACCAACAACATCATCAAATTTTAAAGTGTTTGAACCAGAGACATAGTTACTTACAACCATGACCAAGTCGTTCTAACTTTTTGGCAATGAGCACAAGATTAGAAGATCCCCAACCTCATCATCAAAGTCTACTTTTATAGAACTTAGTTGATTAGTATCCGTATTAAATTCATTTAAATGATCTGCAACAGGCCCACCTTCTGACATATTCATATTAAATAATCTCTTCATTAGAAATACCTTATTGGACACTGAGGTTTTTTCATACAGTTTAGCCAATGCGCCCATCAACTCCTTCGTTGTATTTTCTTTAGAAATATTGAAAGCCACCGACATTGTCAGGTTCAGTCGTATCGTTCCTAGTGCCTTTCTCTCAAGAACCTCTCATTCTTCGTCCTTCATGGCCATCGAATTCTTTGCTATTCCACCCAATGGTAGGAATAGATCCTTCTGATATAAATAATCTTGCATCTGCATTTTCCATAACTGGTAGTTTTAGTTGTTAAATTTATCAACCCTAAACTTTTCATCTTTTGTCATTGCTCCCACTCGAACTAGGAACCCTCTTTTCCTATGAGTTACCTTTCACTCTCATATCAATTGTTAGAAAAATAGGTTCGTGTAACAATACAATAAGACAAATGCGGAAATAAAACATAGAAGATACACAATACAATAGAGACACGGACATACGTGGTTCACCCAATGTGGGCTACATCCACCAAAGAAATATCCAGGTCATTCCTTTATTATTATCCAACAAATGAAGGGATACAATCTACAACACACCTGTTGTAACTTCATCTTATTTCTCTCACAGTCTCCTATCTCAAAATACAATATTAGCAATGATGCATAGCCGCAATACATTTCCCTCATAAAATAGAGTTTCCTTCTAAGGAAAAGAGCCTTCACATAACTTCTATCGTCAGATCTGTGACCTTATCATGAACGGTCCATATTTACTATGAAATTACAATATACGTTTACAAGGAAATTTTTTCTTCAAGGACTTCACCCCCGAAACCCCACTTGCTCCCAAACCTTCCAGCTAGGGGGATGAGCCCCTTCAACCCTATAGGGGAGGAAATCCCCCCTGAAACCCCTCCACGTGGAGGGGTGTACAATTTTTCGGGGTGTACAGTATTCATGGGTTATAAACACGACTGAAAACAAAGACCTATTAAACAGGAAGAGAATCAGGCTCCACAACCAATAATAAGATACCACCATTCTTGCTAGCTTGTGTGTTTTTTCATTTTACAACCTTTTATATTTCAGATAGTCATTAATAGAATCTGAGCTTTAATGTTTTAATGTGTTCTTTTCCATATCTCTGTGTATTTCTTTGTTATATATCTCTTATATTTATTTCTTCATATTGTTCCTCAAAAATAATCTGGATGAGTGGTGTCAGAGCGGTATGTTCCTTGTCATTCTTAGTGCATGTCTCTGACGAGGTCAGGGTATAGAGAGTTGGGTATTGAGCTTGTTTCACTTGAGGAAAACCAATCTCACACACCCAAGTGAACTTCCATGGTGGAAGAAAATAGGGATGACGGGATAGAAGATCCTTTCAAACTATTGCTCGAGGAATCCCTTGCGCGACGGAGGAACAAGATGATGGATAATTTAACCTAGATCCTTCGACGACTACCGAAAAAATAGAGGAACCTTCAACCAATAGTCATTTCAGAGGTGCGACTCCCTTCAAGGTACAAATTAACTTTGATATTCCTTTATTTGAAGGTCATATAGATGTCAACACTTTGGAAAAATGGTTAAATCTGCTACAGGGTTATTTCTCTGTCCATAATTTTTCCAACCGTGAAAAGATCACCTTCATGCTCCTTAAGGCCCTTCCCCATTTCAAAGAATGGTGGGAGACTTACTATGAGAAACATGCCCAAGATGAGTCTGTAATTTTTGGGCCAGTACCCACTTAGGTGGCTTTTATTGATTCCCTCAAGGAACAATATTACCATGTTTGTTAGTTATGATGACCAATACACGAGATGGACCACACTGCACCAAGAGAGGGTCCAAACAGTTTCAGAGTTCACCATTACTTTCCATACCTTGTGCACCAATATGGGTATCAAAGAATCTGAGTGGAATCTAGTCCTAAAATACCAGATGGATGTTGGGACCCCATCAGGGGGCAGAGACATGACATAGTTTAATCAGGGGTTTTGCACCTAAGAGGAAGAGGACATTCCACCAAAGACACTCCAGCAGGACTAGACCTAGGGTGAATGACCCCTTTTCAGTGGAACGCTAGCCTGGGAAGGCTTAGAACCCATCTTCACCATGATGTCATCCAGCTTCATGGACACTTTTGGAGGTAGACTGGGGAGCAATGGCACGTGTGGCATGTTGGAGAGGCCCCTGGAGGGGCTAATGTTTTTCTTCTGTATGCTACACTGGCCCTAGAAAGGGCTAACATCTCCCTTAAAGGGGCTTGACGTCTCACCTTTTTCTTGATTAGGGTTTTACTTAGCATTTAATGTAAAAACAATATTATTTTGGTATTATGGCCTTGTCGTCCTTTTTATGACCTAAAAAGTAAATTAGTTCATTGATACACTATATATTGAGGGTTTTCAGTCTCATTTTTATCATCACAAATTCACTCACTCATAGTGAGGTCTGATTTTTGCGCCCTATTTGGGTTTTTGGCTAAACTAAGTGATGTGCACTTGTTGAAGGAATAGATTTTTTGGCATTTATGGTGTTTATTTTGAAGGAAGGTGTTACAACTAAGGTTTGCATGATTATTTCTTCATGAATTGTAAGTGTTTCTTCTGCAAAACTTCTTATTGAATGGTTGTAGTTTAAATTTCTTGCATATTGCTTATAAATTTGTTGAATCAAAACCCTAGCT
>SNQJ01S0095237.1:45127-75853 GCA_010110895.2 Picea sitchensis | reverse complement strand
GTGCATGTTGGGGTATCAAACATAAAATTTATGATATGATGTAAGACTGAGAAATAATTTACTTAAGGTGTTACCAGAAAGGAGGTGATAGGTTACAGGTTTAATGGTGGGGTTTTGACTGGGGCCCTATCCCTCAACTTTGGTGTGTGGTCTATCTGTTTTTTTACTGCGAGAAACTCCTTACGACAGTTATGGCGGACTTCCTGACAAGGTTACTGTAGAGCCTGCCACGCATTGATGTAAGATGACATAACCTCTCCATTAAGACCACATGTGGAGGTTGAGTTTATTTTACTCACAGGGGGACTATAAAAAATTGGACTAACCTCCATCCCGTCCTCTCCTGCATTAACGAACCTTAACTCCCTCCAACTATTTACACTGTCATGATACGACTCTCAAGCTGAGGTGGTAGCTCGTCGGGTGCTTGGGGACGGATTTGGCATGGACTTTGAGGTCAGTGCACTCATGGGTGCGGATGATGAGGAGTTGTGGGAGAAAGAAGGGATTTTCACCTCGATGGACGAGTTGTATAAGGATATTATGGAATGCAGCAACTTAAAGACTTTCTTAAATGTTAATACCTCGGTTTCAGTATCCAAACCTCATGAGGGAAAGCAACTATCGTTACAGAAACCTTGCACCACTCTTCCTACATAGAGTTCCCCATCAATAGTTCTGAGTAGCACTGAGGGGAGTGGTATCTCTCGGAAGTTTGGTGGGTTGGGTGCACAATATGTTGTAGGGGCAACAAATATCTGTAGTTATACGATGCCTCCAAACGACAGACCTGCAGCGGTTGTGGGAGGTCGAAGCATTACAGAAAGGGGGATGGTGAAACCTACAACAAAGGTGTGGAAGCCGAAGAAAACGAAGAGGAGGATGGTTATGGGGGTTGATGTTGGCTTGGAGGACTCCTGTAATCTTTCTATGTGTGTGCTCATGGGGAGGTATGCCTACCAATCACGTTGTAAAATCCCTTTGGTTGCTTGGATGGCGAAAAATTGGTAACCAGTCCTAAGATATTCATCGAAGGTGTGGTACTTGTCGAGAGGTTGGCTAGGGTTCGTCTTCAAAACCCCCGAGGACACATAACTCATTCATGGATAGTTTTGGGGCTACGAGGGAGGGAGATTAATGCTCAAAAGGTGGCGCATCCACTTTGATCCTAACCTTGAGTATTTTAGTTTTCGCCATCTCTGGGTGCTCCTTCCAGGGATCCCTTTGCAGCTATGGAACTCTAGGGCTCTTGCGTAGATTAGCAATGTGTTGGACCGCTTCATCAAAGTATACGAAGAAGCCCTTCAGTCTACTGATAAACACATGGCCATAGTACTTGTTGAGGTGGATATTCACGCAGGGTTGCATGAATCCTTGGAGATTGACTGGCGAGGACATCTCTTTGTTCAACGTCTGGACTACCTAGGGGTACCTTTTAGATGCTCCCTTTACAGAAGTATTGGACATCTTCGCAAATATTTTCACTCCGCTCAGGGGCCGCTAAACCTTGAGGAGGAATGGGATGAACTGTCCAAGGAACATTATATGGATTTGGAGGAACCGCGGGACGTGAGGGATTATGTTGCTCTGA
Source organism: Picea sitchensis (assembly GCA_010110895.2). Classification (NCBI taxonomy): domain Eukaryota; kingdom Viridiplantae; phylum Streptophyta; class Pinopsida; order Pinales; family Pinaceae; genus Picea; species Picea sitchensis. The sequence continues at coordinate 74,262 of SNQJ01S0095237.1, read as the reverse complement.
GTGAGTAGGAGGATGTTGGGAGCTCGCCTGCCACCTTTATTGGTAATCTCAATTCCCTGTGTCCATCTCTTTATTTTTCTCTGACTTCCTGGGAGAGGGACCAACTGGATAGCTCTCACTCGTCGGACCGGTTACCACAGTCGAGTCCACACTTGCGGAAACACCCTATTTCTATCGTTATGTTTCCAACCCGGTCTGTGGCTTTTGTGGAACCCTTTCCCAAGCCTACATACTTTTTTGAGCCTTTGTCAACTTGCCCCCCGAATAAAACCTTTGTGGATGCTTGTTGTCTGGGACAACGGTCACTGGGGGAACAATTGGTTAGCTCTCACTCATCCATCCGGTTACCATTGTCGAGTCAACACTTGGGGAAACACCATGTTCCTACCGTTCCATTACCACCTCGGTCAGTGGCTTTTTTGAAACCCATATCCAAGCTTGTAAACAACTCTGAGCCTTTGTCGACTTGTCCCTCGACTAAAATTTTTGTAGATGATTGATTTCCGAGACAACAGTCTTCAGGGGACATAGCCAGTGACCCAATCTTGGATAACATTATTAACACTCTGAAGTCTCCTGTTAGGGAGATTATTGATCCTATTCCACTTCAGACGTACCTAGGTAATGAAGCTCTTAAGGTTTCTGAGAATAGGGGTGCTCTTGGGGCTTCTTCTAGTACTAGTGATCCCATTGAGGTGGACTTAGCATGGTCTCGTGGCCTCGGGATGAAGATTTCCCCAATAAAAACCAAGAGCACCCGCAAGAAGCTAGGAACCAACTTATCGTTTTCGACACAACTTCTGGATTCATCTTTAGAACAGAGGGCGCTCAAAGGCATGAAATCCCTTGCATGGGAAAAATCATGATCCTCCTCTCCTTGAACATTAGAGGTAAAAACCAAGAGCGCCCGCAAGAAGCTAGGAACCAACCTGTCGTTTTCGACACAACCTCTGGATTCATCTTTAGAACATAGGGTGCTTAGAAGCATGAAATCCCTTGCATGGGAAAAATCATGATCCTCCTCTCCTTTTTCATGATCCTCTCCTAAAAAAGGCCTCCTTGAGAATACTTTTATCCAAAATTTCACCCGACATTATCTTCTTACAAGAGACTTTAGTTTCTCAGGAAAAGGCTCGTTCTTTTGTGATTTCTTTAAGACCATATTGGCAGGTTTGTGTTATTAATGATTTCGGGAGGTCAGGCGGAATACTAGTGGCTTGGGATCCAAAGGTTTTTAATTTAACATCGTTCTTAGGTTGTGTTGGTATCTTGTTGACAAGGCTCTGTGTTTTCGATCATGGAAGGATCAATTTTCTAAATGTTTACGGACCATGTCTCGAGTGCAAGTGTTTTTGGAAAAAGGTGGATGACATGGGTCTTCTGGTGATAGAAGATTTGGTCATCGTCAGGGATTTAAATCTCACTACTTATGCTGTCGAAGTTTGGGGAGAGAGAGCCTCACTTGACCCGCTGGCACCTTTCTTCAAAGATTTGTTCATTAGAAACCACCTGATAGACATTATGCCAGTGGAGGTAACTCCTACATGGAGAAATGGTAGATCTGGTGTGGAGGAATTTTGAAAAAGCTTGATAGAATTTTAGTTTATGAGGACCTTCTTACTACCATTGATCGCTTCAGGTCTTGGGTGGAATTCCCCTACATATCTGATCATGCTCTCGTTTTATTACAATTGGGCAAGGGTTTTCCTATTATTGCACACCCATTTAAATTCAATCACGATTGGTTGCGTGATGACAATTTTATTTCTCTGGTGAAAGAGGTCTGGGGTTCGTTACAGGACGAAAGGGATGAGGGGCACAAGTTTGTTTAGTATGGAAACTAAAAACTCTTAAATCACATGTAAATAATTGGTCTAAAGAAAGGAGAGTACAAGAAAAGTTTTCCCTGGAAACAATTGAAGACAATCTGGCTTCGCTACTCATTCAAAAGGCACAAAGTGTGGACAGTCGAGAGTTATAATCCCACATTAAACATCTGGAAGTGGAACATAAAAATATGTTAATTGCTAATGAGGAGCGTTGGCGACTAAAAATCCGAGCTATCTGGATCAAAAGTGGGGATAACAACACTAAGTTTTTTCACCGTTTTTCTAGCTATAGAAGAAACAAGCGACACATCTCGGAAATAAAGGATGAACATGGTGGTGTACACACAGGGCAAGCGAATATAAAGGAAGTTGTTCAAGGTATTTTCAAATCCTTTTTTCAGGACACGGGGAAAACTTCTTTTATTGATCATATAGAGTTGGTTAGACTATTTCCCAGAATCATTTAGGAGAATGAGGTGGAAACTCTTGAGAGACCTATTACCTCAGCGGAAGTACTTGAAGTTTTGAAAGGTTTTACCAAGGACAAAATCCCAGGGCTTGACGGATGGACAGTGGAGTTCTTTCTTTTCTTCTTTGATGTGGTTGGGTAGAATATTCTTGATGTCGTGGAGGAATCTAGAGCTACTGGAGCACTCAATAAGGCGTTAAATTCGATCTTCATAGTGTTTATCCCAAAAGTAAATTGTCCATCAACCTTTGGTGATTTTCGGTCGATTTCCCTGTGCAACTTGAGTTATAAGATTATCTCAAAACTTTTAGCTAGGAGGATTCGACCTATTCTATCTCGGGCTTTGTCTGAGGAACAGTTAGGTTTCCTCAAAGGGAGGCAGATCCTTGATGCTATTGGTACATCTCAAGAATGCCTGCATAACATCAAGCTAAAAAAGTTACAAGCTATCATTCTTAAACTTGACTTAAAGAAGGCATATGATTGTGTTAATTGGGATTTCCCACGACTTATTCTCATCCAAAGTGGTTTCATCTTGGCCACTACTAATTGGATTTTGGGATGTGTCTCTTTAGTGACTTTTTCTATTTCGATCAATGGTGAATCGACAAATTTCTTCTAGGGAGGAAGAGGGCTAAGATAGGGTTGCACGTTGTCACCTTTACGTTTCATTCTTGTAATGGAAGGCTTGATTTTATCTTTCAAAAAATCCCTTTTCGAAGGCAAGTTGACAGGTATAAAGGTTTCAAGACTCATAAAGATTCTACATCTGATTTTTGTAGATGATATAATCATTATGTCCACAACATCCTTGGTGGAATGGCATGAGATTCATAGAATCCTGGGGGTATTTTGTAGAGTGTCGGGGCTTGTGATAAATACCCAAAAGTCGACCTGCCTCCATTTCGGTTTAGCAGAAGACACACTGGAGCTCTTTAAGTCTACCTTTCAGTATAGCTTTATATCCCTCGCGAAAGGTTTCAAGTACTTGGGATATCTTTTAAAAATGAATCGCTATAAAGCGGATGATTGGTACTGGCTCACTGAAAAGTTAGAAAAGAGAACCAACCACTAGTGCAATCAGTGGATCACCATCAGAGGTCGGTTTGTACTCAATAAGGTTGTCATGGAAGGTCATCCAATCTATTGACTAGCTTTAGCACATATTCTTGTCTTGGTCCTCGATAGGATGTGCTAACTTGTCTTCTCTTTCTCATGGACTAGGGAGGAACAAAAGCATAGCTATCATCTTTGCAGATGGGATTTTTTAGCACGTCGAAAAAGTATGGGGGTTGGGGGTTGAGAAACCTCTTCAATTTTTATCGCGCTCTGTTGACCAACACCTTGTGGAGATATTTGATGAATGGAGACATTTGGCATCAAGTTATCAAAGATTAATACTTACCCTATGGTTTGGTTACTAGATTGTTGCGATTGGCACAATGTATGGTTCCACAAGGTTCACAAACATGGAGAACTCTTTAGAAATCTATCCTGCTACTACTTCATTGGATCTCTTGGAATATGGGATTGGGACATTCCATTATTATTGGAAAAGACTGATGAATGGAGACATTTGGCATCAAGTTATCAAAGATTAATACTTACCCTATGGTTTGGTTACTAGATTGTTGCGATTGGCACAATGTATGGTTCCACAAGGTTCACAAACATGGAGAACTCTTTAGAAATCTATCCTGCTACTACTTCATTGGATCTCTTGGAATATGGGATTGGGACATTCCATTATTATTGGAAAAGACTGGATTCTTGGATTGGGCAACAAATCTTTTTTATCAGCTCATCTACTATAGGCACTAAGTCAAAACAGTGTACACTATCTCTATCAAGCCACCAGAGATTTGTGCCTTGGCACTATATGTTATACATGGTATGACAACGATTATCTAAACCTATTGGGTGTCTTGGCATCTGGATGTGAAGGGTAGAGGAGGGCCTTGATCAAGTCAAGGGTGCAATTGTGGAATAGACCAGATGTGTTGATCTGGACGGGTGGAGATTCCTCAGGGAAGATATCAACAAAGAACGTGTATAATGCCTTAATGACTTTGCAGTGGTCGGTCAGAATTGGTGGGTGGTGAAAGAGGGTGTGAACTTGGAAATGCCCTCTAAAACTAAATCTTTTTTTCTAGTTAGTGGCAGAATCCAGATCCCTTACATGGGATAATCTACAACATAGAGGACATGTGGGACAGGGCATATGTCAACTGTGTGAGTCAGTAAATCACCTTTGTGTACATTGTTCTTTCACCTCTCGGGTTTCAGAAGTATTAAATGTGACACACCCTTCCTCTTACAGGTGGCGTGGGTCCTCCTTTCTGGACTGTATGAATTGTCGGTATGCTCAGAACTGCTCGGCCCCAACACTACCAGTTTACATCTACTAGTACATATGGCTAGAAAGGAACTTAGTTGTTTTCGAATCCCATATTTTGTCATATCAAAAGGTGATTCACTTAGCTCTCACTGCACTGGAAGCCAATAAGAAACATATATATGTTCCTACTCCGAGAGTTCATAAAGAAGTGTTGACATGACAAAAGATCACAGGATGGTTTGATGGGGCTTCACAATAGAGCAGTATATACAGTGGAGCGGGTGAAGTAATTAAGATAAAGGAACATACCTTTTACAAATGGATGATAAACTGTGGAGCTGGATCTAGCACTAGAGTTGAACTTATGGGGGTATGGGCGTTATTTACTTTAGCCTCTCAAATCTTTATTTATGAGATCCACGTCCTTAGATATTCTATAATCGTCATTGATTGGCTAAAAGAAAAAGGATCGATGCAAGTGGTCACCTTGGAGAGATGGAAAGAAATAATTGCAGACCTCATTAAAGAGTTCAGGGACATCTCTTTTGGCCATGTTTACAGGGGAGACAATCAAGGGGCAGATTACCTTTCAAAGCAAGCGCTTATGAAGCATCCAAGATCCATAGCTTACTACTTATGTGAAGAGGGGCATGAGGGCCCAACTATGCACATAAGTTTATATTAAGCCTAGAGCGCTTTCACCCCATTATGTAATGGCGGTGTAGTTTTTTTAGGCTTTTTTGTAATATGGGGACCCCCATGGCATAGTTGGATAGTATTTGTGGGTTTAGATATTAGGGAGTAAGATATTGTTTATCTTTTTTGAATCTTCACATGGATGTAATGTCCCCACTTTGGGACATCATCACATCGCAGAGGTTTATGATGACCAGAGTAGCCAGATGGATGTTATAGCAAGTACATGGATTATTGAGAGGAATTTTGGGGTCTGGCTTGCATCACTCATCTCGTTTTATCATTATGATCCATTCCGCACAGGTTGGATTTGGGTTCGTTGCATTCCGACGATTTCCATGATTTTGAGTATTTTGAGCTATAAGTCAATTAAATTCACTAAAGAGGTCATTTTGGGCACATTACTTGGAGGAACCTCTCAGTGTAATAGCTCATTGGAATTAGGAGAAGCAACACTATAGGACGGGCAACTAAGAAGTGACTTTCAGTGGCTAGGGAAACCACAAGGAGAGATAAGGTGTTTTTCAGAGGTAAAAAGGTTAATTAATTAATCAAATATTAATAAAATTAAAGTCACTTTGGAGGGACAAGGTAAGGAAGAAGTATAAAGGAAAGTCAAGGGCCTCTATTCATTCATTCATGTATGTCTATCATTTTGATATCTAGATTCTAGCTAGAGGGCCCATCTTTTGGGGGTTTTGAGGGTTTTGACTTAACAAATCCTAGAGAACGATTCGGTGGTGAAAGATTCCACCTAGCTTGTCCCAAGCTCGGTCTCAGAGATGCAATACTCTCCCACACCAATCTAGTTCCAGATCTACTCAGTGCGGGAGGGTTCTACACCAGCCACAGGCACAGGAAGAGAAGGAGGGCGCACCATTGGGAGTTTCTAGCAAGGGGGGCGCACCATTTATTGAAGGAAGGTTCGTTGCAAGAGTTTGAAGGATCCCTTGGAGATTTGAGCACTTGGGTTTTACTTGCAAGGCCTTGGCCATGATTTCTAGTGCCTCTTGAGAGAGTTCTATGGTGCAAATTATTTCCTAGAGCATTGGGACGAATTGGAGAGAAGGAGGACATTTTGGAGATTCAAATCTATTCATTTGGAGGGGTTATACTTCAGATCTGAACCTGAGATTTCACATAGTGACTTGTAGTGTCCCGATCTATCTTTCTAGCAAGTTTTAGGGCATTTTGAGGCCTCCTCCATCAGGGCCGAAATTATAGGGTTTGACAGTTTTAGGAGGGTTCAGCTCCATTGGAGGATTCAACATTTGGAGGAGTTTCCCTTGGTATTTCAGTTTGAGATTTCAGGAGGGGATTCTACTCATCCCAATCTACAGTTCAGCATCTTCAGCATAGCATTTGGAGTTCTCCTTCATCATGGACGAAATTATAGGGTGTGACATTTTTAGGAGGGCGCGACTCCATTGGAGGATTCAACATTTGGAGGAGTTTCCCTTGGTATTTCGGTTTGCGATTTCAGGAGGGGATTCTACTCATCCCGATCTACAGTTTGGCATCTTCAGCGTAGCATTTGGAGGTCTTTGACAGTAGGGCCGAATTATTGAGGGTCTTCAGGGTTTCAACAGGGCGTGGCATCTTCCAACTTAGGGGGTTAGCATTTCTTACGGCCCATATCTACTCTTGCATTGGTCTTCAACGAGTATTCGGCCTTTGGAGGCTTATAGTATCTTCTATTGGATCATTTTGTAGCAGCTTCTATCTTCTTTATTGGAGCCATCTATTGAGCATTCCAGATCGGCCTTCTCATTGTAGCAGGTTCTTCTATTTATGAATAAAAGCAGATTTGAGATGTGTTGGCTTGTCTATCATATTGCATATGGTTGAGGTATGTTCCATGATTGCATATTCTTGTTTATTGTTGCAACACATATATAAATCTTCAACTAAAACCCTAAGGCCGAAATCAAGAGGCCATCCTGCAAGTGAACAAATCTAAACAAGTAGATAAACAAAGTGTTTGACGGAGTGCCACAACCAGAAAAGTTTTAAAAGACACCCAAAACCGTGATGTTCCTAGCATAATGGCTTGGGAACATTACAATGGCAGCCAATGATTACCCTTAATTTGGCGTAAAAGACTTGTTATGTACACTTTTATATCTTTATTGGATATAAAGAGAAATTTTATGTGGAAAAAAAAAAAGAGAAATAATTTACTTTAAGATTTTTGAAGGGAGGATTAATAATAGGTGGTGAATATGGGGATGAACCCAACATATTTGTTGTTTTACTTTCACCTTACAAATTTACAAGATAATGAAATGAGATCTAAGTATTGTTATTGATTATAGGAATGATTATTAATGTAATTGATATTTAATGTTGTTATCACACCAATTTCATCCACCTATGCCACTTAAGTGATTTTATCCAAAAACAATCCAAATCAACATTAAGGACACTTAATACTCTCAAAATAATGGATTATAGATCAATTGCATACCACAAACTCAAGTCAAAATTCAGGTTGACCATTGGAAAGGTTCGAGTGAAATTCCCCTTATTAGTCAGGCAACCCATGTGGGAAACCCCTTAATACCCATGAGATCTCTATAGTGGCATGACATGAGCAATTTCATAGCCCATAATTATCAAAGGTTAGCTCAAGATTTGGGTGGGTGAATGCAGGAGCATACTAATCGACCTTCTTGATTCAATAAGAGAGTATATGGCCATCTCTTTGTTCAATTCAATCACATTGGTGCCCGTACTTGAATCTTGTGCAATCACATTGGAACATGCTCACCTTCAAGCCCAGTTTTGGCCTATAAATACAAGCTTCTTCCATGCATTAAAAGAGATTTATTCAAGCTAAGGTTATCCTACCAAGTTGTTATCAAAGGTTGAGAATCTCATAAGCCTCCACTCACGTTTCTTGTTTTTCCCTAGCCTCAAGCTACCTAAATTTCTCTTCAAATTGTTGATTGCATAAGGAGAACTAATGCCAAATTGTTGCTTCAATAGAGATAGCTCATTGGAATATACAAAGGACCCTCCCATGGAGAAGGATTAGAGACCACATCTGTAAACTACTCCTCATGTGATATTAGTTAGTGTTTTTTCCTTTCCATTGGCTTAATGAAGAAATGTTTTTATTTCCCCGATTATGTTGTTTGGATAATTTAAATTCATGTTTTGAATAAGTTCTTCGTTAATATCCTTGTATGGAGATAAACATTAATAGCTTGGCTTTATTTTTCACTCACACGTGTTTTCCTCAACTTATAACAACTAATTGAGAGTGTTTTTTGGTAGACACATACAAAAAGCGACATGACAAAATGAAAACCATATTAGGGATATGATCCATTAACTTGTTCTAGGTTGTTCCTAGGGAAACTTTTCACTCTATGTTAGTTTATCGATTATCATAGGCTACCACCTTGACCCCAACACACAACTATGAGGTCAATATTTTCAAATTTTGAATTTTCTTCAATTCATGGGAAAACATCTAAAAACTGAAGATGTTTTCCCTATTTCTACATAATGGCACAACATTATCTTAAAATCTAGTGCAAGTTTTTCATGCAAGTACGTAGTATCTCTACGATGCGATCACATTGTTGTGTTTTCTAGAGCCCACACAACACCTATTAAATACTTTTTTTTAGTCTTTTGCTTTTCTAAAATGTAGTTTTAGCATGTTATTTTTTTCCATGGTGTATTGACTACTTTATCAATGACGTCTCTCATTAAATTTTTCAAAGTTAATTAATATCCATTAATAAAGAATGGAATTACTCATTTAAATTATTTGTCGCTTTATATTCCTTATTTTCAACGTTTTACCTTTCAACAATATCAATTTCCATTTATCACATCATGTGTGCACATAATCACACATAATGAGGGAAAAAAAGACTCCTCCATATGGGATTATGATATTCACCTAGTGATCATAAGAGATCTTTACAAATAAAAAATGGTTGGGAGATTGAAATACCTCCTTTGGCACTTCTTAAGGACAATTGGCTTGGTTCATACCACCAAGTCAAGATTTTTAAAATCAACTAATTAAGTTAACCAATTAAATTCTCTCATGAAGACCAAAAAAACAATTATAGTATAGGTTGGGGCCATGGATTTAGCTATTTAAACAATACTCCATGGTCATTTCTCATTAAAACGTAGACGTTGTCCTAAGGAGCTTGAATTTCTTTCTAGTGGGCATGTTTTACCAGTACAAGGGATACAACATCCTTTTCGCATCAATGTTGAGATTGGATAGATGGATTTAAATGAATTTTCCCACTTGTTCAAATTCATGTGTTACTTAGTCGATGAGGCTAGTAACCCCTTGTCCATGAATTGTTAAGAGGCATCCTAATGATCAATCCTAGGTTTATCACCAAGTGGATTTCATAGGATTGTGAAGGCACCTAAGACAATAGTGGTTACCCCTTTTGATTTCACCAACTTGGGCATGTCACTTTAACTATTCATTCATACCTTCACTTCCCTTAGTCAAATACATCATTATTGTTTGATACATATGGAAGGCCCTTTTTGAGCCATTATGAATTATTTGAATTAACGGAAGTGAAGGTATGAATTATTATGAATTATTTGTTCAGATTATTATGAATTTGTTTAGCCTTGTTAGAATCTAAAGAGTGTGATGTACCCTTTTATCACCATGCAAACTTGTTAACAAAACCGCTTTGAACACCACTGGAAATACACTTGGAAACCACATTATGCATCACTTGAGCACATATACATGTTTTCACACTCATTCACCTTTGGAAAAAATTTCATATAAAGCCACCTTTTTTAAAACACTTAGTTGGTTGCACTTAGACCTAGAAATTTGAGACTGACATCGCTACTATGAGCTCTTCCCTCCCTAGGTGCTCACTTTGGATCTATGGTCTTCCACCACCACTTATGTCACAAAATAGGAGCACCACCACTTGGCTCACACAAACACTTCAATAACCTTTTTGGGATTGGGAGGATTTTGATGACCACCACCCCAATTGCATCCTCCCCCACCATTGTAATGTTCCCAACCCAATATGCTAGGAACATTGTGTTTTTCATTTATTTTTATGTGTTTTCTGATTGAGGTGTTTCTTCAAACACTTTGCATATTTATGTCTCCTGAGTTGTGCTAGGGTTTATAATTAGGGTTTAATGTGTGTTTGCAACCAATAATCAAAGAAGATATAGCAATGGAATGTACTCAATGAGATGCAAGATCAACAACACAAGAAATAGTCGTAAATACCTCAAATCTGATTTATTAATAATAGATCTTTGACCTCGTACAAAATGGTGCAGATATGGAATACATATAAGGGAATAGAATGTTGGGTTGATAAAGCCTCCAAGATACAAGATAGAAGAAGATCCACGCTTCCAAAAGCCTCTCCAAGCTATAGACCAAAAACCCAGATGAACCAACTCACAACCCAGCTGAAATGTGATGATCTTCCTAGCACAATGCGCCCCTCACTTGTTGAAGCAAACCAAGAATTCGGCCTCTTTGAAAATGGCCACCAAATCCTTTGAGAAAGATGCCAAACTATAGATCGGGCCAAGTGAATCCCCCTAGCAAGGTCTCAGGATGAATGAGGAAGAACTGACCCGCCAAAAGGTTGATTCCTCAATCTACGGTGCACCCTCCTCCTCTCCAGCTCGTGCCAAGCTCCAATAAATAATATGACAGAGTAAAACCCTCCAAAATAGGCTAAATAAGGCGCCCTAGGCCATACAAAGAATACCCAGAAGCCCATTTTCCCAGATTCCTTCTCCTCTTTCCAGATCGAGCTGCACTCCTTAAGGTGGTGTGCCCTCTTGCTGAAAACCCCCTGTAGTTGTGCCTTGTCTCTCTCTAAACCTGTAGTTGTTGAAGAATCCACCTGTCGCTGAGATAGACTGATGTAGAATGGTGAGGGAGGAATCTTTCACCTCCGTGACCAATCTTGGATCAGGTTGGGTGGGATCTTTCACCATCGAGCTGATCTCTAGGGTTTGTTCAGTCAAAACCCTCAAAACCCCCAAGTGCATGGGCTCACTAGAAAAAATCCAGACATCAAAATGATAAACAACATAATGAGATAATATAGGCCCCTGTCTCTCTTTTATCCTCCTTTTTCACCTTGTCTCTCCAAGTGACTTTTACTTTATTTTATTATTAATTAATTAACCATTTTACCTCTAAAAAGTGATTTATCCCTCCTTATGGCTTCTCTGGCCACTGAAAGTCACTTCTCATCATCCTATCTTGTAGTGTTATTCCTCCCAATTCCGATGAGATATTACACTAAGAGGTTCCTCCAAGTATTATTCCCAATATGACCTCCTTAGTGAAGTTAATTAACATATAGCCCATAATAACTCAAAATTACGGAAATCGTCGGAATGCCACAGAACCAAAGCCAAGTTGTGCGGAATGGATCATGATGATGAAATAATATGAGCAATGCAAGTCGGGCTCAATAAAACCCCTCAATAGCTCTTGTACTCACTATCACCCCTATTTGGCTACTATGGTCATCATAACACTCTGTAATATAATGATGTCCCAAAGTGGGGACATTACAGTCCTCCCTACTAGAATATTGCTTGTACTAAAGAAATAACTGAATCAATCCACATATAATATTGGGGTCCCATGTCCACATGAGGGACACAAAGTAGGCTCCATACAAAGATGAACTATCACGCACTCTACCCCCTGGATCCCATATCAAGACGTGAACTCCAATACCCTGTGAGCATAATCTTGTAACATATCAACACCATGAGTCTCCCGCAAATGACACATGGCCTCAACCCAGGATGAGTTTATCCTCCAAGTCCATACCAAGGCCAACACGGTCTCCACCAACTGAACATGTTGTTTCCGTAGTGAGGTACTACAAGACCTCAATGAATCACCCTCAAGTGACATGCTCCCCTCAATATTGAAGCTCAATGGAAAGTCAAAGTGAATTTCCTCTGCAAGGATCCACTCTCCTCCATGTAAGTTTTAAACCTGCGAAGTAAAGAAATGCATATAAATTCTTAAGAAAAATAAAAATTAATCAATGGCTCATTCACATAGTACACAGAGATTTATACCGGAAACCCTCAACCAAGAAAACATTTCTTATATTCATTATATCAAATTTCACCATTCACCATACAATATATATACAATGTTTTTAGGTATTTTGTAGATACCAAAAACCTAATCCCTTAATCCGGGATTAATTTAGAGGGATCGTTAGACGCAATTGTCGAACCTGACGCACCCACACACACACATGCAAAGAACATAACATATACCCAACACTCCATTAGTAAATGAAATACTCATCCCTGCAATCTCAGGGGCCCATGCTAGTCTCTGCCCAAGATCACCATGTTGATGTTGCACTACTCTGATCATGACTATCTGCTCACAGTATACATACTAGATCCCCCACTCATGGGTCCTCATGCTGAAATATCTGTGAAAATTGGACCTGTTTTCAAGAAGTTGAACCTGTAAAGGTATCTCTGTGGAAACAACATCTACCCAACCATCTCCATACTCGCTCGTGCGTATCAATAGTGAGAACCTATCTTGCCTCATAGGACAAACCCCTGCAAGCCCTCTCAAAACCATCCAAGAGTGAAGTATGTTGCTCTCTGATGCAACCTGGGCCATCATAAGGTGAAACAACCTACTAACCAAATGGACTCATGGATCCCATGGCCACTTCCAATTCCCTTTAATTTCTCATGTGTCATACTGATAACTGTTGGAAGCCCTCCATGCTCATCCCCATGAGAATCTGAATTTGTGTCGCTCTCTGAGATATATGTTGTCCCATGGCCTAATATGCTCACCATCACACCCAAGATCTCAATTGTTTGTCTCTGATGATCCACCCCTATCCTGTTGTATGCAATAAAAGCACTCATGTCGGGTGGTCCCGACCGATCAACTCTCCATGTCCCATGCTACTGTCTATCTTCCCATATGTTATTTTCAATGATGAAAGTGTTGGGAATAGCTAACAAAAACATTTGTAATTGATTGTAGGACTAGAAGTATCATATTCTTTGGTCAATCCCAAGGATTCAACCAAAAGCTCATCCTCTGGTACCCATTGTAAATACTTGCATGTAGTCATCATTGAACCCCAATCATCAGGTACAATCGGAGGTAACTACACAAAATATTGGTCAATCACTCTCCAACCATCATCACCCCTATATTTGTTGCTACTGTGAAGGTGATCTCTCATAACTATGTGTTGTTGCAAAGGAGAGGAATCTACATGCTCCACTAACTGTGTCTCCTCTTTGCGATCCAATACGTCCCCTTGAATCCCATTGTACATCTCTCTCATCATCATATGTCCAAGATGTACTTCCAAATCCTCCTATGTGTGGATATCAACCAATAGTGGAGCACAAGTGAAAGTGTCCTCGTAATTTCCCCTCGCTCTGAAATCCTCCTGTGTATGTGTATGATCGATTGTCTCAGAACTACCCATGAATGGTGGCCCCTGTGACACCCGAACATCCTCCAGAAATGTAACTGAGGAACATATCTGACTCTTTGTCAAGATAGATATGGTGTATCTCTGACCATTCTCCTCAAGGAGCTCCTCTTGAAGGATTGTCTGTGTCCATCAATGCCCTCAAACAATAATCTCCCACCAATGCATGTGTGTCATCAATGTGTCTAGTGGCTAACATGATCATGTCCTCATTGACTCTTAACTGTCTTACCAAGTATCGTGACTCCTTATCATAGTCCTGTTGAGGTGCTACCTCACGCCCCTCGTTGCTAGTGTCAACCATGGAATCCCCAACAACACTCTCCACAAAAGATAAGGAACTAAACTACCCATTGTCCATTGTGCTACTAGGTCCTCATGTATGCCACTGCACACTATCACCAACTGCTACCCCCATCTGAATCACATTGTATCATGTATGGGAAGTTGTATCCTCTTGTGTGTTATCACTCCAGGAAACTCTCCTAGGCTGTATCTCAGAGATGTCTGGTAACTTAACATTTTTGTAATTATTTTCTCAATAATGGGTGTGGGTTTGGATCAAGATGAATATCTAAATCACTGGATTGTATCTTCAAGATAGTCTAGCTATATTCATGCAGTAAAAGGCCTTCAAGAGCTATTATCAGATAGGTTTGTAGATTAAATCAATAAGAAAACCAATCAATTAACCAGAACATACATAACAATATATATGATGGGTCAACAAACTAGAAAAGGATGCTTATGATTCTTGCTTAGCAATCAAAGGTAAGATGACAGTTACCATGGGACCTTTAAACATAGAAAAAGAAATGATTTCAACTCATAGGCATAGAAAAAGATAAAGAGAGTCTGATAATAACAATGAAAGAAGCTTGCAGGCTTAATATATTAAAGAAAGTGTCTTTATCACAATAACAGTGGATTACAGAACTCAAAATCGAACCCTTTGTTCATCAAATGTTCTGGGCTTTATAGCCTTTACAAACAGTTTCAAAATCCTAGAATACTGGATCGAATTTTGCCTAAAATAGAGAATCGATAACTGGCCCAAGAAAATAGGCAAAGATCCTATAAACTAGGTCAATTCATATCCTTGAATGATCTTTATGTCCTTCAGATTCTTTAACAGGTGTAGTGAGCCTTCTAAGGCTGTTGGATTGTATATGATATGAGAAGAGTCGAAAATGACACCTGTTGATAGTCAAACAACTTTATATCCCTAAAAACAACTAACCGATTTTGACCTTTCTGTCCTGTAGAGCATCTCCAAAATCAAAACAAACTCTTGATAAGGATGTCATTAATTATTGTCCATCGATTGGAACCATCCCTGAGGCTTTTGGACAAGGAAAACTTGGATATGTGCAAAACTATTAACTTTATGCTTTATCAGTACTTTCGGTAGCTAGAGTAGACAGAATTTCGGACCAATTAGATACCGAAAGCTCTGTTTCTGGTGGCTAATGAACAATCAAAATGTTTTCCTAAGCCACTGAAAGATCTGTTTCAGTGAAATTATCAAATTTCAAAAATACCTTTTGTCTTAGCTCAAAAACGCCTTAGGGCTGATCTTTTAAGGCTTTTGCATCTTGCTCAAAGACTGTAGGATTACTGGCTGCCTCTAGTTCATTGCACTGAACTGCCACGTCTACTAGGGTTTCAAGAGTATCATGTGTTTGAGCTTGGTGTTTTGAAGACATAACTTTCTTCCTTAAAGCCCTGACCTTTTTCTTCAAACCCTGAGCTACTCTCCATAAGCTGTTGTAATCTTTTACAATCTTGTCCTTCTTTTTCTTTTCCTTTATGCTTTCATGAGCTAATATTTCCAAGGATGAGTTGCTTTCTGCAAAGTTTTTCGACAGAGATTCATATCTGGTTTTAATTACCCTTTCTAGCACTTCTTGTTCAGCTAACTTCTTCTTGAGCTTCTTGATTTTCTTTGATTTACTCTACTTCACTCTTTTGCTAGATGAGGCATCTGTAATTTGTGGTTCTTGTTCTTCTTGAGCTGTAGGTGATGGAAGGTCTTCATAACTTGCTGTGAATATATCTACAAAAACAAAATTTTCACACCCTGTGGTAACTGAATCCCCGTGCCCTGTTTCAATCTGGCACTCTTCATCCTCTGAGTCTGTGTAAGGAAGATTAATAATGCTTTTGTTCACTGGGGATTCTTTGGCCTTATCTGTTTCACTGCTGAAGTTTAATTTTTTCTTAGTTTTATTAAGCTTGGAGGAAGGAGAGGGTTGATTAACCGGAATTGGAGAGATAGCTCTCCTCCTCCTCTTTCCACTTCTGGGAGTAAAAGATTTCTTGGAATGAGGACTCTTTTTACCCTCTGGCTGTACATTAGTCTGAAAATCATTCCAGAACAAGAAGTAATTCCACACTTTGCCTCTTCTTTGCAACAGTTCACAAACCAAAAGTTTAATTAGACCATGGTGGGATAGTCTACCCGCAACTTTATTGGGCTTGGCCTTGACCTGATGAGACATATTAGATAAGCTTTTGTGGAGAAAATAGGGCAGATTGAGTGGGTTTCTACCAGTAAAATGATTCATGAGATTGAAATGGTAAATCATCACCATGTTATATCTGCCTTCGCAAGTTATATAGACCATAATGGCTTTTAGTAATTTTTGCCATTTCTCTTCAAGGAAAGACACATGAATATCTTTCTTCCATATCAAATCCTTGTGTTCTGGTTTCAAGTAAGACTTGAATTCAACATTTTTTGTGATAGTGGTTTTAAACCATTTTTCTCCAGTCCTAGGAAGCTCTGTTACCTCGGCTATGAGGGCTTCATCCACCTCAAATTTATCTCGACTGATGACTGCTTTCCTTCCATCGAAATTTAGGGCAAAGGCTTCTGCTACCTGCTGGTGAGAACTCTGTATTTTTTTACAAAAATTATAACAGCCTATGTCCCTAAACAATTGGCATACCTCTGGGTGTGATTCCAAGTAATTGATGTCGTCGAGCCCTTTCCTCAGAGTTTATCCTTCTTTCTTCATCTGTCGCTATGCTCATGTACACCTACGATTGAAAAATTGGATTTTGGTGGAAAGTTACTTAGTGTAAACTTAGGGAATTCGGCTCGGCTGTGACAGGGACAAGAAAAATGAGGCGAACATCATATCTTGGCACTGATTACAAGGGATGTGAAAGAGAATCTTGTGATTTGAAGCAATCATGGTTGATGACTGAGAGGTACGTAACCATGTAGTTTGATGAAACAACGATCCGAAAAGATTTGCTATATCATGCAGAGATTAGGTCTTGGTCATGAATGGTTCGTTCTCTTGTCTTTTCGATGGCTAATTGCAATTATAGAACTTCAAACCCGATGATTTAAATGTGTGAAAGGACGTGCTGACTCCTCCCTCACTCCTGCGATTTTGGTGGCTAGAATAGCCCCGAGTTTCTTTGTTTAAGCTACTTAAAGCTAAGGCTTTCGGTGGCTAATGAACAACCAAAATGTTTGCGTAAGCCACCAAAACTTGAGATTTGAATTAGATGAAATAAAAACTAAACGAAATTTTATTCTAACTTTATTACATGCATAGAGCTCTAAAAAATGAGCTTTAAAAAATAAAAAATGTATTTTTTTTAAAAGACATCCTATCACCTAAAATGAAATAACTCGATTGATTTATTTGAGGAGATAAAACTGGCTCCTATTGAGGGTGAAATCCTCCCTGTGAGGTTTCAAGAACCATAGAACCAATGCCTTTCCTGTAAAACGAAAATTCAAACCTATCTACTAGTGTTTCCATTGGGCATGGAGTTATTTTGCAAAAACAAAAAACTGAAAATAAAATTTACAATGGCAAGGCCTTGAAGCCTTAGATGAAATAGAGTTTTAGAAAATGCCCATTGACTGGGCCACCAAACATTTCTTCACCTTCCATACTTTGCAGAATGAAGGTGTTGTTGTGTTGTACTTGAGTTATCATGAAAGGACCAGTCCAAAAAGAATCAAACTTGTCGTGCTTGCCTTTATCTTGTCTAAGAGCATCCCATTTCAGAACCTAGTCACCAACCTGAAAGTTGTCCACCTTTGATTTTTTGTCAAAAGTATCCTTGATCCTCTTTTGATGAGCTTATGATTTATCCACCAGTTGTTCTCTGACCTATTGCAATTCTACCAAGTCAAGCATTCTTCTTACCATATCATTTGATTCAGTTTGTTCCTCCTGAAAGAATTTAGCCACTCATAGAACTAGTTGAATGGGGAAAATGGCATCAGTGCCATAAACCAATTTGAAGGGAGAAGTTCCTATGGATTTCTTGTTAGTCACTCTGTCTGCCCAAAGAGAAAACTTTAGTTTGGAATCCCATCTCCTTTGATTGTCCTCCAACATCTTTCTGATGATTCTGACTAGACTCTTATTGGATGACTCAGCAAGACCATTGCCTTGAGGGTAGTAGGAAGTAGAGTGTACCAATTGAATGCCCATTGACTTACAAATGTCAACCAATGCATCATATTTGAAGGTTGTTGCATTATCTATCACTAGCCTTTTTGGGCAACCAAATCTGATCAGAATGTTTTCATAGAGAAACTTCATGACGACCTGATGAGTGGCATTTCTAGTGGGGATTGCCTCTATCCACTTGGTAAAATAGTTAGTGGCTACCAGGATCCACTTATGTTGACCGCTAGATGAAGGATTAATCTCGCCTATGAAATCTAAGCCCCACTGCTGAAAAGGACCATTCACTACAATAGGTCTCAGGGGTAGAGATTTTAGTTGTTGTTTTCCTATGAATCTTTGGCACTTATCACAAGATTTCACAAAGGCGCACACATCTGAAAAAAATAAAAGGTCAGTAATACCCAACCCTTAGGATTTTATGAGTTGTGGTCTTCCAGTAATGATGGCCTCCACAAATACTCGAATGAAACTGATGCATGACTTCAGCTGACTCATCTTTGTCTAAACATCTCAGTAGTAAACCAATAGGATCTTTCCAATACAAAAGATTATCATTAATGCAAAATTTAATTGCTCTAAGCTTAAGGGCTCAGGCTTGAGTCATGCTAAGTTTAGGAGAAACCTCCAACTTCTGTAAAAAATGAACAATACATGAATACCACTCACATGAAGACAAATTTCTGACCACTTGTTGGCTATCATGTTGCTCTTCTGCTGCTACCCCTGTCTGCAAACTTGTTGAACTTTACCCAATGAAATATATGTCCAAAAGATCACAATTCTCTTCTGTCATGAGCTTGGCAAGGCCTTGGCCTTTTACCATCTTCGTGGGCTTCACATCTATGTCAAACTCAATCAGCTTTGCGATCCATTTAGCTCTCTTTCCATCAATATCAGGCTGGGTCAAGACATCCTTCACAGAGGCTGAAGGAACATAGGCAACAACCTTTGCATGGAGGATATAAATTCTAAAAGATTTTAATGACTTAATGAGAGCATAAGCTTGTTTTTCTATAGGATCATACCTTAGTTCAATATCCCTGAGTGATTTGTTGAAGAAAGCCACCGGGTGATCAAGACCTTCATCAACTTTTTGTAATAACATTGTTGCCACTGTGTCATGGGAAGCAAAAGATAAAATATAGAAATTCTTGGTGTAATCCGATCTGATTAGAGTGGGAGATTCCATGATAACCTATTTGATATCCTGAAATGAACTTCTTGCATTGTCTGTCCATTTTATCTCAGATCCCTCTTTTAGCATAAAGGTTATATGTTTCACTAACCCAACGAAATTAGGAATAAACCTTCTAACAAAATTTATCTTACTGAGTAGGGATTGGATATCCTTCTTTGACCTTGGTATGGACAACTTTTGAATTGCTTCCACCTGAGCTGGATCAATTTTCACTCCCTCTGCTGAAACAATGTGGCATAGGAGCTTACCCTTCTTGAGAGCAAATTGAGACTTTTTGGGGTTTTACAAAATCCCAAACTGTCTGCATTTCAAAAATACTCTTTTCAGATGCTTTAAATGCTCTTCATGACTGCTAGAATAAATTGTGATATCATCAAGATAGATGAGGACAAACTTGTCCTTCTATCCCACAAAATCTATGTCCATGGCCCTCTGAAAAGTGGCCCCGACATTCATTAGCCTGAATAGCATCTTGGCATACATGAAGGTACCCCAAGGAGTAGTAAAGGCATTTTTTTCTTGTTCATCAAGGTGTACAGAAACCTGGTTATAGCCTGAGAAGCCATCTAGGAAAGACATGACAGTGGCCCCTGAAATTCTTTGCAGCAAGTGTTCCATCTTGGGTAGGGGATAGTTGTCTTTCTTGGAGCATTTATTTAAGTTTCTAAAATCANGTGTACAGAAACCTGGTTATAGCCTGAGAAGCCATCTAGGAAAGACATGACAGTGGCCCCTGAAATTCTTTGCAGCAAGTGTTCCATCTTGGGTAGGGGATAGTTGTCTTTCTTGGAGCATTTATTTAAGTTTCTAAAATCAATGCATAACCTGATCTCACCATTTTTCTTTCTCACTATTACTAGGTTTGCAATATGATTTTGGCATCAAGGAGATTTTTGATTTCTTTTTCAATTATAGGCAATAAGAGAGGACTGATAGGTCTCAGCTTCTATTTGAAAGGGATGGTGTCTTTCTCAAGGGGAATCTTATGTTGAAATACATCAGGTTATAGGTTTTCAGATCACTGTATTTCTAGGAAAAAACATCAACAAATTCCTTCATAATGTTGCAATATTCTGACCTCTGGTTAGCAGTTAATTTAGTGGACAAATTTATGAATTTATGATGACTTTGGCTTCCTATATTGTGCTCATGGACAACATGATCCTTCTCCTTCTTATCAGGTTTGTAGGGGACATCGTTTTGGTAGAAAATCTTCTCAAGAGGCACCAAACCCCGAGGTATATAATTGTTGGGCAGCTGAACAATATCATGTTGACCCATTTTTCTTTTTAGCTTAGGCTTTTTGGATTCCACTACATTTTGATTTTCCTAGTCAATATGCATATCAGAAAATTCATCTACCACCTGGAGAAATGTACTAAGCTCATCATCATCTTCAAAGACTTTCCAATATTTGATATTATCGGGCAGAGATGGTCTATATTTGACTTGGATTTCATAATTCATTCTAGGAGGCATGGGAGGAATGAACATATTGGCTGAGACAACAAGGGAATCGGCAAGGTGACTCATAGCTCTGGGTATATAATAAATATCAAAAATGGAAAAAGAGTCCTTGATTTTCCATACCTATCCCTGTAAGCTTTCAACCTAACATGTTTTGCTTGGAAAGTACTATTCACTTGTTGTATGATGAGATCCGCATCTCCAAACACCTTTAGTCCTTTGATTCCCATCTCCTTGGTAGAATTTAATCCCAACAACAAAGCCTCATACTCTACTATATTGTTAGTAGTTTTGAAATCAAGTTTAAAAGACAAATGAATAGCCTCTTTTGAAGGAGAAATCAAAACTACACCTGAACCTGCTGAGTCTTTGGTACTGGAACCATCAAAGAACATGCTCCACATGGGAGTACTCTCTCCATCAGTCTGTTGATAAGTAGGCTTTGTGAGCTGCAATGGAGCTGGTTGAGAATCATCTATTTTCAAAATGCATGCCCCAAAGTCTGTGTCTAATGCATAGATGGGATGGTTTACAGAATTCTTCCCGTCACTAATGATGTAGGCAAGTTCATTTTCTATGTAAAGTCTCTTTAGCTCTCCTCCAAACATCGAGACTGTGACATATGAAAGATCCATCTGCAAGGTACCTCCTAGCCTTTTTCTCCATGAACGTGACAAAAGGAGGCTGAAATTGGGTGGGACATCATCCACTACAACATCCATTACCATGCTTCTCATCGACAGTTGGCCAAGGTTTATGACAAGGTCTTTTATGAGGCCGAGGCATCTGACTTTCCTAGAGTCGAAAGAGAAGAGATCATGGTAAGGTTTTGTGATGTCAAGCCCAAGCTCATCGATCATTTCTTTAGGCATAAGATTGTGTGACGCTCCCGAGTCAAGCAAGCAGTTGTGAAGGATCTTGCCATGGATATTCAGGGATATGTAGAAGGGTGGACAAGAGTCATCTTGTTCCTCTACCATAGGTCCTATAGTCACTATGGGATTGTTATCTTGAAGGCTTACATAATCAACAGCTGAGGGAGTCTTTGGTTGAAGGGACTTTAGGATAGCAGAATTGAATATGTCATTCTTCATAAGTTCAGTCAATGGCATAGGTATTTTTACCTTCTGAATTTTTGATTTGAAATTAAATGAATATGATATTTTATCGGAAGGTTTTACCTCGTTGGAAGGAGCTTCGAGGGACACCTGTTCTTTAGCTTGGGGATGTAATTGCTTCTGTTGTTGTTTTGTAGGAGTGGAGGTATACTTTGCAGGAGCAGTAGTATGCTTGGTAGCAACATCTTTCTTTTTTCCAGGGGCAGCAAGCAATGCCTTTGGAGCAGCAGTCTTAGATCTTAAATTGTAACCTAGCTGGTCATTTGTTTGATAAAAACATTCTTCAATGCTTTCCTCATTAATCTGCTCATTCATCTGGGCCTCCTCATAATATGTTTGTGTCAAGAAGGAGCAATCAGTATCATCCCCAAAGCAATTGATGTCGTCTTCTTCTTCAACTTCATCATGAGATAGCTCTTTCTCTTCTTCTAGCACTGCATTTTGGAAGGGGACCCTGACCCTTTGGTCTTCAGCTACATTCTTGTCTCTCTGAAGGATCTGGACCTACTGGTTGTTCCTTCTGTAAGGGAATGCATTGGGATTCCTGGGAGCATAGGCATTAGGCTCTTTACTTCTTGTTGGTTGCTGACTCTGAATTTTCAGTTTTGACATCTCCGAGGTCAAGTTGTCCAACATCTTGGCCATATTTTCCATTTTGGTATTTGAAGAAGGAGGAGGATCAGCAGACGACTTCTTTCTCTCAAATTTTCCTTTAAGTTTCTAAGATGCCATAATGTTAGATTCAACTTCAAGAGCAACATCTTGCATTAAAGTGAGTGTGGATGACCTTATTTCTCTAAGGATTAAGCAAAATTCTGGATCAAAGGAATAAGAGTAAGTAATCTTTGATGATGCATCAATTGGCTTGATCTATGCAGGGATCTTGGCAAACATCTTATTGAACCTTTTGGTGAAGTCTGAGATAGACTCCCCATTTTCTCTTCTTAGATTTCCAAATTTAGTAATATAATACAAGAGGTATTTTCTTTCTCCCCAATGTTTCAAAAACACTCCATCTAACTGCTCAATGCCTGCCACTGAATTTGCTAGCAATTCCTTGAACCACTTCCTGGCTTGTCCATCCAAGATCTACACAAAAATTCTGGTCCAAACATATTCCTCTGAAATGTTAATATTCTCATCATAAGCATAGAAATCCTTTATATGTTCTTCAGCGGTATAATCCCCAGATCCAGTAAACTTTGGCATATACTTTTGATAATTGCCTGTTGGCATGGATGATAAGGGATTGAGCAAAATAAGAGGAGCATACCTATTGGCTAAGATCTGTTCCATTTTTGTCAAAGGGGCAGCCATGGCAATCTTGGGGGTTGATGTAGAGGAAGAAGTTTCTTTAGATGACAGCTGAGATGGGATAGGCGAGACTATGGACAATGGTGGTCTTACTTCTCTAAGGAATGAAGTGGAAGCACTGGTAGGATGACTACCCTAGAATGTGTTGCCTAAATAAGGTGGGAAATAGGAATCTCTGTAAAACTGATCGAGCAGCAAGGCCAAGTTTTCTTCACCCTTGGAGGAAAGATCTTGTAAAATATCTTCAAGAACGGGAAGACTGGTATGAGTATGGAAAAAACTTTCTACAGGCTCAGTTGGTGAAGAATTCAAGGAAGAGGAAGAGTCCTCTTCTTGGATAGATTCTACAACTTCTTCTCCTAAGTTGGATATAGTAACATGCTCAGAAATAGAATCTATAACATCAGAAGAAATTGAAGGCTCATCGCCCTTCAATCTTTCTGACAAAATTACAATTTTCTGAGAACTAGAAGTTTCAGCAGAAGTGGTTTCGACAAGAGGTTCTCTAGATACAAATGAAGCAGTGTTTCTTGAAATACCTGGTTTAGATGCTCTTGCAGATCTGGAAGTTTTTCTTTGCAATGCTTTTCCACTTCTGGTGATCTTCTCAGGGTATGGAACTGGTGTTGCCAGTGGTCTTTCTTGGTTTTATCTGGTATGAGCCCTTCTCGGAGCCACTTCGTTCCAATGGAGTTGCCAAATATATGATTACAACCGAAAATGTGTTCAGACTTTGTCTATCATCAAAGTTGGATCTTGTCGTCTCCCAAGGAAGCTAAGCTTCAATCTCCTATCTCCGGAAACGATGCCAATTTGTTATCACTCCAGGAAACTCTTTTAGGTTGTATCTCAGAGATGCATGGTAACTTAACCTTTTGGTAATTATTTTCTCAATAATGGGTGTGGGTTTGGATCAAGATGAATATCTAAATCACTAGATTGTATCTTCAAGACAATCTAGCTACATTCATGCAGTACAAGGCCTTCAAGAGCTATTATCAGATAGGTTTGTAGATTAATTGGATAAGAAAACCAATCAATTAACCAGAACATACATAACAATATATATGATGGGTCAACAAACTAGCAAAGGATGCTTATGATTCTTGCTTAACAATCAAAGGTAAGATGACAGTTACCATGGGACCTTTAAATATGGGCAAAGAAATGATTTCAACTCATAGGCATAGAAAAAGATAAAGAAAGTCTGATAATAACAATGAAAGAAGCTTGCAGGCTTAATATATTAAAGAAAGTATCTTTGTCACAATAATAGTGGATTACAGAACTCAAAATTGAACCCTTTGTTCATCAAATGTTTTGGGCTTTATAGCCTTTACAAACAGTTTCAAAATCCTAGAATACTGGATCAAATTTTGCCTAAAATAGAGAATCGATAACTGGCCCAAGAAAATAGGCAAAGATCCTATAAACTAGGTCAATTTATATCCTTGAATGATCTTTATGTCCTTCAGATTCTTTGGCAGGTGTAGTGAGCCTTCTGAGGCTGCTGGATTGTATATGATATGAGAAGAGTCGAAAATGACACCTGCTGACAGTCAAACAGCTTTATATCCCTGAAAATAGCTAACCGATTTTGACCTTTCTATCTTATAGAGCATCTCCAAAATCAAAACAAACTCTTGATAAGGATGTCATTAATTATTGTCCATCGATTGGAACCATTCTTGAGGCTTTTGGACAAGGAAAACTTGAATCTGTGCAAAACTATTAACTTTCTGCCTTATTAGTACTTTCGGTAGCTAGAGTAGACAGAATTTCAGACCAATTAGCTACCGAAAGCTCTGTTTCCGGTGGCTAATGAACAATCGAAATGTTTTCCTAAGCCACCGAAAGATCTGTTTTAGTGAAATTATCAAACTTTCAAAAATACCTTTTGTCTTAGCTCAAAAACGCCTTAGGGCTGATCTTTTAAGGCTTCTGCATCTTGCTCAAAGACTGTAGGATTATTGGCTGCCTCTGGTTCATTGCACTAAACTGCCACCTCTGTTAGGGATTCAAGAGTAGCATGTGTTTGAGCCTGGTGTTTTGAAGGCATGGCTTGCTTCCTTAAAGCCCATACCTTTTTCTTCAAGCCCTGAGCTACTCTCCATAAGCTGTTGTAATCTTTTACAATCTTGTACTTCTTTTTCTTTTCCTTTATGCTTTCATGAGCTAATCTTTCCAAGGATGAGGTTCTTTATGCAGTTTTTCGACGGAGTTTCATATCTGGTTTTAATTACCCTTTCTATCACTTCTTGTTCAACTAACTTCTTCTTAAGCATCTTGATTTCCTTTGATTTACTCTGCTTCACTCTTTTGCTAGATGAGGCATCTACAATTTGTGGTTCTTGTTCTTCTTGAGGTGCAGGTGATGGAAGGTCTTCATAACTTGCTGTGAATATATCTACAAAAATGAAATTTTCATGCCTTGAGGTAACTGAATCCCCGTGCCCTGTTTCAATCTGGTGTTCTTCATCCTCCGAGTCTGTGTAAGGAAGATTAAGAATGCTTTTGTTCACTGGGGATTCTTTGGCCTTATCTGTTTCACTGTTGAAGTTCAATTTCTTCTTAGTTTTATTAAGCTTAGAGGAAGGAGAGGGTTGATTAACTGGAACTGGAGAGATAGCTCTCCTCCTCCTCTTTCCACTTCTGGGAGTAGAAGATTTTTTGGAATGAGGACTCTTTTTACCCTCTGGCTGTACATTAGTCTGAAAATCATTCCAGAACAAGAAGTAATTCCATTCTTTGCCTCTTCTCTGCAACTTTATTGGTGGGATAGTCTACCTGCAACTTTATTGGGCTTGGCCTTGACCTGATGAGCCATCTTAGATAAGCTTCTGTGGAGAAAATAATGCAGATTGAGTGAGTTTCTACCAGTAAAATGATTCATGGGTTTGAAATGGTAAATCATCACCCTGTTATATCTGCCTTCGCAAGTTATATAGACCATAATGGATTTTAGTAATTGTTTCCATTTCTCTTCAAGGAAAGACACATGAATATCTTTCTTCCATATCAAATCCTTGCGTTCTGGTTTCAAGTCCTGAATTCAACATTTTTTGTGAAAATGGTTTTAAACCATTTTTCTCTAGTCATGGGAAGCTCTGTTACCTCGGCTCTGAGGGCTTCGTCCACCTCAAATTCATCTCGACCGATGACTGCTTTCCTTCCATCGAAATTCAGGGCAAAGGCTTCTGCTACCTGCTGGTGAGAACTCTGTAATTTTTTACAAAAATTATAACAACCCGCGTCCCTAAATAATTGGCACACCTCTGGGTGTGATTCCAAGTAACTAATGTCGTTGAGCTCTTTCCTCAGAGTTGATCCTCCTTTCTTCATCTGTCGCTATGCTCCTGTACACCTGCGATTGAAAAATCAAATTTTGGTGGAAAGTTACACAGAATAAACTTAGGGAGATTCGACTCGACTGTGACAGGGATGAGAAAAATGAGGCGAACATCATATCGTGGTGTTGATTACAAGGGATGCGAAAGAGCATCTTGTGATTTGAAGAAATCATGGTTGATGACTGAGAGGTACGTAACCATGTAGTTTGATGAAACAACAATCCGAAAAGATTCGCTATATCATGTAGAAAGCAACTCCCGGTCATGAATGGTTCGTTCTCCTGTCTTTTTGGCGGCTAATTTCAATTATAGAACTTCAAACCTGATGATTTAAACGTGTGAAAGGACGTGTTGACTCCTCCCCCGCTCCTATGATTTCGGTGGCTAGAATAGCCCCGAGTTTCTTTGTTTAAGCTACCAAAAGATAAGGCTTTCAGTGGCTAATGAACAACTGAAATGTTTGCCTAAGCCACCGAAACCTGATATTTGAATTAGATGAAATAAAAACTAAACGAAAGTTTATTATGACTTTATTACATGCATAGAGCTCTAAAAAATGAGCTTTAAAAAATTAAAAATGTATTTTTTTAAAATACATCCTATCACCTAAAATGAAATAACTCGATTGATTTATTTGAGGAGATAACATTGTGCACTCACCCTACTACTATCATATGCACCTGCATCCCATACAGATGTGTCTAGACACGTGCTATGGTCATCCCAACCAATAAGGAGTGCATCCTTATACTCGAGACCGGTCCTAGAAGTAAGTGTCTCATCAAACTTTTAGTCTCCATAACCTGATCACACAATGGATTCTCCAAAAAAGGTGACTCACTCTCCTCATACTGATAGGTATGTGTAAGGTCCACTATCTCCAAGTCATGTCTCTCCTCCTAGGTTTGCAGATCCATATGCCCCTGATGTACAACCCTCACTCAAGGCTCCTCCACCATATCATAGATGCCACTGATATCTTCATGTGTCATGGCTATCATAGGTGTCTAAAAAGATGACAAATGTGTCACAGTCATCATAGAAAGCTCATCCTCCTCCACGCATGACTCCCTAACATCCATGTCTACACCCAAGGGCAAGTCATACGACCTCCAACTCTCATCATATCCCAGTGCTAACTCATGTGAAACCTCACACGTGTCACCACTGTGCTGAAGTGTTGAATACTAAACACTGCCTGATGTGGAAGATAGAGAACATGTGTTATCATCCTATCCATCCAACTTTTAATCAGATGCACAAAGGTCACTAGCATCATCAGACTTCTCTAAATAGGCATCTATTGTTGCATCCTCATACATCTCCTCATCCTCATTGTCATAGTGCACCTCAACAATGTGCACCTTCCCTTTACCCCTATTGTTACACATCAAAATCACTCATTGCAATGATGGCTAGTGTTGTCGTTACAAACATCGCAAGTGTCGCAAGAGTCGCAAACATTATCTTGCCCATGTCGTCTCTCTAACGACATCATAAGGACACTTAAAACACCTCAAAGACTAGTTTTAAAGAGGATAAATCAATTGACAAGGAGTACAAGCCTTTTGCCACTGAAAAAGCCACTCAAAAGTCAAATTTGGAAGGGACTACTCCCCTACATATTGTGCGGGAGCATTGGTGCTCTGTACCCTCTTCTAGGGGAGCGTTCCAATGCTCTGTGCCCCTTTTGAGGGATCTTTGGTCCTTTTTGGGCGAAATTTGGTCTGTTGAGGGAAATCAGGGAAGAATCCCCTCAATATATGAAGGTGGTTGGATTCGAATCTGAGGTCAAGGCATGATCTTAGGGGAGATCCACAACTGAAGGAGAAGAATCCTCAACTTATCCCAAATATCTCTCAAGTGGTTAGGCCTCTCCAACCCTATATAAGGAGACCTCCTCATGGTGAAAGCATATATGGAGATGGAGAATTACACCAAACTTATGATCCCATAAGTGAGATGCCATTGAAGCATAATCAGTGTAGATTACCTGAGCAAAGGTGTTGGACAAAGTGAGCTAGAAGAAGTTGTTGCACCTTCATCAAAGGATTATAAGTACTCTTCATTTGTTCTCATTAATATACATATTTGCTTGGCCTGTTTCTTTCAAGTTTGTGTTTGTTCCACATGAACTTGTCTCTAGTAGATAGATCTGTTTTTGAGCTAATATTAGTAGAATAGGAAGTTCATTGTATCTTTGTTTTTTCTGCAGGACTTATCGAGGAGCTTAGTGTTAGCAACATTTCTTGTCTTTGGCATCGGGATACACAGGTCTGCAGGTTGCTCGAGGAGCGCCCAAGCGCAGCGCATAAAAGAAGTCCTTTTCGGACTTAAAATCAAGCGAGCGGGCATTTCATTCTTCAACGGAAAGGATTCAGCGACAGAGCAGAACAACGATTGA
>SNQJ01S0095237.1:31872-45117 GCA_010110895.2 Picea sitchensis | reverse complement strand
CACAGGCATGGGTACAGAAGCTGGATACTTATCTACAGCTTAACCCTGTTAGCAACATTTCTTGTCTTTGGCATCGGGATACACAGGTCTGCAGGTTGCCCGAGGAGCGCCCAAGCGCAGCGCATAAAAGAAGTCATTTTCGGACTTAAAATCAAGCGAGCAAGCATTTCATTCTTCAGTGGAAAGGATTCAGCGACAGAGCAGAACATCGATCGATGGGTAATTGCAGATTAACCGAGTCGCGTCAAGTATAGCGCTTAAAGTTTTAAGGAAGTCAACGGTCAGAATCCTTCAAGAGGCACTCGCGAAGTTACGAGGGCCATTGATCGCAAGAAGTTCAAGCGCAGTGTTATCTCTCGAGCTCGGGGTTTGTAAGTTCGAAGGGCGGACCATATCCTTTTGATTGCGTGAGATTCCGAGTTACAAAAGTGTCCGGAGGAGGTCAACCGTCGCTGACCATCGCGTCTCGGGACTTCGCGAAGGGAGAATGCCAAAGTCTGATACTCCAACTCGCGAGGTCCCGAGTAGCGAGAGGCGCGAATACTTGGGCCCTAGCCAACGGTTACATGTGGAGAGCGCTGACCAGAAAGGGAGCCCTGCCCTCATCGCCATCTCGGGGATCGGGAGTTTAGAAAAGGGAGTCGAGGGTCTTTGACCCACGAACTCGCGAATCGCGANAAGGACTTTTAAAGATTGGGCCCACAGTATCAGGGGGAAATCTTAGCCGTCTGTTTGAAGCGGACACCTGGCGCGCGATTAAGCCATCTCGGCATATCTCTCATTGCTATTTCAATTAGCAAGGATCAGCCCCTTCATATTCGTGAACGCCGAAAAGCGCCATGGGAATAGGCACGTGGTCACAGTCCATGATCATTTGGAAAAAGAGAGGAGCTGCGTAAAAAAGGCCGAAGCACCGAGTTCAGTTACAGAGAGGATCATCGCGGTCTCCGAGCACCATCGGATCCAATCTCCATATTTTTTCTCGCCTGGAGTAAATGACAACAAGAGCGGGTGGTTGAAACCTCCTTTCATTCATTAAGTAAGGGATGGAGGGTCTGGCAAACTGTCTGCCCGAGGAAGTCCTGTGTATCGATTTTCTCAAAGACGCAATGCCGAAGTCCTCAACTCGACAGAGAAGTCTGCGCACGCTAGCCCAGCACTTAATGGTTCAGCTACCCTCCTTACAGGAGCCATGTGTAGTTAAGGTGGCACTTAAAGAAAGATATCAGTATGAGTTTGACTGAAGGGACACCAAGCCTTGGACGACTGAGCACGCCTCTGTTAGGAAATTTTCTCTGAGTATATATAAACTCAGTCTTTGTATTTTGTAAGGGATCGATGGTTGAGCAGAGCTCCCGACTGTAAAATTTTGATGAAGCGATGATCGCTCTGGTTTATGTAAAAGCATTTGAGATTTCTTACTTTATGGATGTCAGCCTCTTTCCATCTCTCGTATACTGTGTTAGAACAACTCGGAATTGGAGGATCCAGTCAAGTTGTGGATGTTATAGGATGATGTAGGTTGGATCACTATAATAGTCACATTGTTTCTAATCGATCCCTGTTATTTTCGTATCGCTGGACGACTTGGAATTGGAGGATCCAGTCGAGTCACTCTTCAGCTCCTTGAAGCTCCGGACCAAGAGGATCTCGACTCCTGCATTTTTCTTCTTCAAGCTTCCGAAGGTCTGCTGCCTGAGGTAGTCTTTCTCACCCTTCTTACAAGTCCTCCATCTACCACCCTTTAATCAAATTACTGACAGAAGTTGGATCAAGACCTCCCTCACTTTCTACATACCAGGCCCAGTTTACCAAGTTAAAGCTATATTTTCTCGAGTCTTTACCTCCATTTGATCACCCCATTTATTAAACTATGACATAAAACTGATGGGTGTCGAGCTCTGCTCCTGCTAGCAATCCAGGAGTGACTTCCGACGCTAACACTTAGGATTGAATCTCAAATTGGACCGTGCGAGGACAAATGCCATTAAAAAGGTACACTTTTCTTCTTCCTCTTCATTCACTAGCTTAATTAGATCTAAAAGGATGTCAGTAACCAATGATAGCAACCTTTCTGTATTGGTCTTAGGGGTCTAGAGACCAAGAGGGAATCCACCTGTCCATAGGGGGATTCACCTATAACACCTGCATCTGTGATCTGGCTCCCAAGGCACTTTGCAACTATAGAAAATATCCTTGCATCTAATGGGTGTAGGATCAATCTGTGATTTCTTCCAACTACTAGCGGGTAGTGATGTTTCCTCTTCCCATCGTCTACACAATTCTCTACTATTTTGTATTTCTGACATCCACTCACATATGGCTAGGTCTAATTCTACCCGAAGCTTTTCATGTTTATCCATTTTCTTTGACTACTGAATAATGTCCTACTTGCTCATTCTTTAATCAGGAATTTTCTCCTTATGGAAGACCCCTCAGGCTGGGAGGAATCTTCACTCTGATACCACTGTAATGTTCCCAACCCAATATGCTAGGAACATTGTGTTTTTCATTGATTTTTTTGTGTTTTTTGGTTGAGGTGTTTCGTCAAACACTTTGCAAATTTATGTTTCCTGAGTTGCGCTAGGGTTTATAATGAGGGTTTAATGTGTGTTTGCAGCCAATAATCAAAGAAGATATAACAATGTAATGTACTCAACAAGATGCAAGATCAACAACACAAGAAATAGCCATAAATACCTCAGATCTGATTTATTAATAATAGATCTCTGACCTCATACAAAATGGTGCAGATCTGGAATACATATAAGGAAATAGAGTGTTGGGATGATAAAGCCTCCAAGATACAATATAGAAGATTATTTGGGATTCCAAAAGCCTCTCCAAGCTATAGACCCAAAACCCAAATGAACCAACTCATAACCCAACTGAAATGTGATGATCTTCCTAACACAATGTGCCCCTCACTAGCTGAAGCAAACCAAGAATTCAGCCTCTCTGAAAATGGCCACCAAATCATCTGAGAAATATGCCAAACTATATATCAAGCCAAGTGAAACCCCATGGTAAATTCTCAAGCTAAATAATGAAGAACTGTCCCACCAAAAGGTTGATTCCTCAATTTATAATGCGCCCTCCTCCTCTCCATCTTGTGCTAAGCTCCAATAAATAATATGATAGACTAAAACCCTCTACAATAGGCTAAAGAAGGCACCCTAGGCCATACAAAGAATACCCAGAAGCCCCTTTCCCCGGATTCCTTCTCCTCTTTCCAGATCGAGCTACTCTCCTCAAGGTGGTGCACCCTCCTGCTGAAAACACCCTGTAGTTGTGCCCTGTCTCTCTCTGAAACTGTAGCTGTCGAAGAATCCATCTGTGGCTGAGATAAACTGATGTAGAATTTTGAGGGAGGCATCTTTTACCTCTGTGACCAATCTTGGATCAGGTTGGGTGGGATCTTTCACAACTAAGCTGATCTCTAGGGTTTGTTAAGTCAAAACCCTTAAAACCCCGAAGTGCATGGGCTCACTAGCAAGAAGCGAGACACCAAAATCATAAACAACATAATGAGATAATAGATGCCCCTATCTCTCTTTTATCCTCTCCGTTCACCTTGTCTCTCTAAGTGACTTTTACTTTATTTTATTATTGATTAATTAAATCACTTTAATTAATTAATTAATTAACCATTTTACCTCTAAAAAGTTATTTATCCCTCCTTATGGCTTCTCTAGCCACTGAAAGTCACTTCTCATCATCCTATCTTGTAGTGCTATTCCTCTCGATTCCGATGATCTATTACACTAAGAGGTTCCTCCAAGTATTATGCCCAATATGACCTTCTTAGTGAATTTAATTAACATATAGCCCATAATAACTTGTGCATCACCATCGTTGAACTTGATTTTATCCCTTCAAAAAATGCTTGCTTTCTTTGTAGCCATAAACCCCGGGTAATAAGAGTAGGAATCTCTTTAAAATTTAATGTGACAATCGTGCAACCAAGACCAAAGACAACGATCATAAGAGGCCACATTCCAAGACCCGCAATATTTCAAAGAGGAAAGGACCTCCTGCCACACCAACTTTGTAATTGGGCAAGTAGCAAACAAATGATTAATTGATTCTAGATCTTGCTCTCGAAGAGGAAATTTGTTGGGCCCCTTCCATCCCCTCCTTTGAAGATTATCCCAAGTAAGTACTTTATGAGCCAAAACTAACCATACAATAAATAAATAAATTATAGAGCATTTCCACTTCCAAACTACCGACCACCACCATTTTGATCCTTCATCTTCATTTAGAAGAGCAAGTGCTCCATAGCCCTTCTTCACTATAAGAACCCCCATAGCCCTATTCTAGGACCAAACAAGTTTATCCTCCTCCTCACTTAGTCTTATGCCAAAGTGATTCAAACCTCTAATAAACCTTCTCCATTCCATGAAACAATTACCCTGCAATCTAATTACTTCCGTTGATAACCGGTAAGGATTCCCTTGGTCCCCTAGACCACGCATAGCTGCAAGAAAAAAGAAACCCCTTGCCCTCAATTATTGCCTCATTTCGAGAGAAAGTGTATAGTAGCTATCTCCTACAACCCAAGGATCATCCCCCAGTATAACCCTATCTCCTTTACTAATTTTCCATAGTACCCATATTCCTAGTATAGGGAATAATTTTACTAATCCCTTCCATATATTTGATACACACTGACTTGAGCGACAATCTAATATATTTTTCCACCAACCAGTTAAGGAAATATTTTTGTTTTACTAGATTTCCCCACAATCCATTGGAGAACAAGAGTCTCTAAAGACTTTGAGCATCCAAAGCTTCCCCAAACAATGTCATATATTTCAACCCCCAACCACCATAGGCTTTAGGCTTAGCCAATGAATTCCACTTTACCAAAAAGATTCCTTCCTTGATTTTATTACAAGACTACATAAAACTATAGCATCATTTTTTAATAAGGTTGATGATGCTCTTTGGAACATAAGCAAGAGACAACCAATATACTAGAATACCTTCTAAAACATATTTGCTCAGTGTTAGTCAACCTCCAATGGAGAGTCATCTAAAACACCTACAAGTATCATCTTTTCAATCTTTTTAACTAACCACATCCATTCTGCAACTCTATAGTCATTTGATTTCAAAATGTAACCCAATTAATTTAACCCGGCTTCTAGGTGCTCCTTAGTGTAGGGAAATATCATATTGAGTAGATCAATTAATTCCAATGAAAGTTTGTCATATAATATTAAATATTTGGAACTGTTGATCTCAATTCTTGTCACATGATAGAAGTGAAGTAAGATTCTACTTAAGGTTCTACATTCATGAATGGATCCCTCTCCACACATAAGAGCATCATCCATAAAAAGGAGGTGATAAACCCTGACTAGATCAATCATTTGTACTCCTTTTATTCTTCCATTTTCTCTAACCACCTTTATAAGCCAACTCAATCCTATCTGTAACAACAACATCCGAATAAATGACCAATTTACCTTATTGTGGGATTTAGACAAATACATGTTCATCAAAATCACAAAGAGATTCAGTAATTTGATAGAACAAAAGCATTATTGGGTCAATCTAATAGCATCAAGAATCTAGCGGTTGAAAAGAAACCCAAACTATTCCTCTGAGATGCATGATGAAAGTGTTGCTTTCAGCCTATCTGCAATTATTTTTACAATAATCTTATACAACAGATTGCAAACAGAAATAGGACAAAAAATACTAAAGGATCTAGGAGCATTCATTTTTGGAATCAGTTCTAGGAAAGTGGCAGTTAATGATCCTAGAATCCTCCCCAATAATTTGGATTCTTCCGCAATCCTCACCATATCCTCAGCCAACAAGTCAAAGAACCCCATATAAAATTCAATGGCCCATTCATCTAGACCTAGAATTTTATTCTTCTTGAATCCCACTAATACCTCCTTGATTTCTTCTTTAGTCATTGGAGCTCCCAAAAGGTCATTTACCTCCTCATAAAAAAATATTGGATAAAATTAGATCATCCTTAGCTAATCCACTATAAAATTTCCTTCAAGTTCTTTAAAAAGGTTCTCATAATATTGAACACCTACTTTTGTCGGCTCATTGAAATAAGGGGCATGAGGGGTGAATCAATATTCACTCTTTTACCACTTTTAACCAGAATATATAAACTTCAAGTTTATCAACAATATATCATCAATGTATCATCAATATATCACAAGCATATAAACATAAGTAGCATCACATCACATCAATTCCACAATTTGAAGAAAGCTTTGGGTAATTCCAGGTCCAAACCAAAAGGGAAGGGGATTAAGGGGAAGGGACTTGTTGGATTAGCTATGAATCTGATATTTCTAATTGAGGGAAGGGGATGAGAGTTATTTCATGAAGATAGTGAGGTGGAATGTGAGAGGGTTGGATAAAATTAATAAAAAGAACCTTGTAAAAGAAGCTTTGAAAATAGAAAAACCAACTATTGTGATCATCCAAGAGACAAAACTTAAGGATTTTGATTGTAGGAAGATTAGGAAAATCTGGGAGACTAGGGATAGGAAATGGTGTAAATTACCCGTAATTGGATCATCAGGTGGAATAGTTGTTGTTTGGGCTGAGACTATTGTACATAGAATTGAGACCAAAATGAGTAGATTCTCAATTTCTGTCAGGTTCAAGTCGATCGAAGATGGGTTTGTTAGGAATGAGTTCACACAGTACACCAGAATTTATGTGGAAACCCAAATGGGAGAAAACCACATAATGCTTTCTTATATATTGTCAAGAATAAATTCTTTGGAAGCACCAGCTTCCCAATTATCCAGTTGCAACTGAAAGGAGGCTACAACCCCTTATTTACAGGCTCCAACCTGAAGGAAGCTACAACTTCCTCAATTCTCTGGCTCCAACCAGAAGGAGGCTACAACCCCCTAATTCCCAAGCTCCAACCTAAAGGAAGCTCCAACTCTCTAAGTTCTCTGGCACCAACTGGAAGGAGGCTACAAGCCCCTTTCCTTTCCCCATCCTACCACCTTGAAATATAAGTGTAGACCAAAATATCACTACCACAATCACTACTACTGTCACTGTCACTATCACATCAACCTGTCACTGTATCCAATCTGTCACATCAACCTATCATTGTCAACCTGTCACATCAACCTATCATTGTCAACCTGTCACATCAACCTATCCCTATCACTGATACTCAACATCAACGAGACTAGATTCATGATCACCAAGAACACCTCTCAACTAGATGCTCAAACATCACCAAAACATGCCTCTACCAATCATGTACCAATATCATCATAAGATATGTATTTCAACCATGTGTCGAACATGTACCATACAATGTGCCAAACATGTACCATACCATGTATCAACCATGTACATCAACACCTGTACCATGTACCAAATCATGCATCAATCATGCACCAAAACATGTACCATACCATCAACCATGTACCAACATGTACCATAAATCATGTACCACGAGATGTGCCTCAACCATAGTACCAACATCACCAAGAGATGTATCTCATACATGTGCTACCATATACCAAGTTTGTACCTCAACCATATATCAACATCATTCATAATTGTATCGCATTCAAGTGCCAACACCGTGTATCTAATAAGTGCTTCAATAATGTGACAATGCCTCAATGATATACCAAGCATGCCTCAAGTATGCACCATGACATTACCAACATGTATCCCTCAAAAAAAACACATAGACATACCCTTACTCATGTTATTGATCTGACACACCTGATATAGACATGTATCCTTTCCTCGATCCTCAGCAACCTAGCACCAACATATTCCCCAATTATGTCTTAGCGTCATAGGACTAAGGACTCATGTCTCGCGGGGCCTCGTGTGACAAGTACTAGCTGACTCATGAGAGTGCCTCTCGTGATACCCTTGAGTTGACCTGTGAGGGACTACTTAAATAGGGTTACATAAAAACCATATCTCTTTGCAACTTCGAAACTTTCACTCTTGCTTCACACTTTCTCTGTTGCCTTAGATGCGACCTTAGATTTTCCAATAGACCAAAATATTCTCATAAGATAGATATTCAATGAATGTGTGTGTATCCTTATGAGAGACTCATTGAGGTGTATTTATACTTTTACCAAGTAACTTCTCTCCTTAATCTTAGGACTTCTTGAAATGTATTGTTGGAACCACTTTACCCTTTAATTAATGACTTGTAACCAATTAGGGGATTCTTAACCATTCTTCTAGGATTCCAACTTCATGAGGGAATATCTCCCTAACTATAAGGAACCATGTGGCGTACCACCTACCATTGGAAACAGAACGACGAGGACTATACATCTATGAATATGTTACCTATTCATTGTCCTTCATGTCCTTATTCCTTTATCCACTTTGGGTTCCATAACCACACCTTCTAGGCTTCATGTAGATTTCATCAAGACTTCATCAAATGCACCCATCACATATGTTGACATCAACCATTCTTGTTGACATCAATGACAACTAACTCACCATCAATCTCGATCACAACTCTAGGGTATCTCGAACGCTCCAAGGGTTGACATCAATGAAAACCAATTGTCCAACATTGACCCTTCTAAACCATCTAATTCTAGATAGTGTTAATGGATTTTCCATGCTCGACATGTTTATGAAAAAACTTTGTGTTTTGATCACCTTCCTTTACCTAAATAGATCTACTTTTTAGCCTCTACGTAGCTTCCTCGATGCTTAGCAGACATGCCTTGTTTGCTTCAAGATTCTTGATTTCTGCAAGTTCCTCCTCCAAGAAAAACCCTACCAAATTATTACTAAATAAGGTACCAAGATGGTCTTCAATCGAAAAACATATTAGCTCAATGAATATTTTTTTTATTCTTATCCCATTCACCAGTCAAACGTTTAAGAAACTTCAAATTTGAAATGAACTGAGCAGTAATTGATTATCCCAATTGTGGATCAAAGTGTTTCCATTGGTCACTTACCAACTTATATAACCCCTCTTCAGAAATCCAATAATGATTGAATTTAAATGGGTAGGGGGGTTTATATCCCCTCTTTCTATTTGAAATAAAACTAGATTATGATATGAATTTCCTCTAACTCCAATCCAACTTTTGTATCTTTCAACATCATCCAACAAAGATTCCACCAGTGGGAAACTCTCCAACCGTTTTCAAACCCTCGCTACACCAAAACATACATTCCACCAGGTTGGGGTCATTGGCACTGGCTCAACATCAATTAAATTAGAATTGGCAAATAATTGATTAAAATAAGGGGGCAAAAGATCCAATCTAGCCGACTCACCCCATATTTCTCAAGTAGACAATGTGAGGTTAAGGTCCCCACCCAAGATGATCATCGTGTCCTTTAATAATTCTTTCTCCATTAAGTTAGCTCATAAGACCTTTCGATCCCCATATGGCCTATAAATATTCACAATTTAAAAAAAAAATCCCAAATCTTTAGCCACTCCTTCAATCATAATACTTGCATTCAACACAGAATAATTAACAACCTTGAAACTTGCATTCTAAGCTAAGATCAACCCCCAGACAGGCCTTCTGCATCCCAAGCACAAAGTTTCCACCCAGGAAGAAGAGACAATAACAAAGAAATTGATTTCGACCCAAATATCATAGTCTCTTGTAAAAGGATAACATCTAAATGGTACACCCCACACAATCTTCGGAGGGAAATTTTTTTAGGGTTGCCTCCTACCCCTCTTATCTTCTAATCACCTTGTCAATGGTTTGTAGTTTACCCAAGATTACCTCTTTTGAGGCTTTATGTTTAGCCTTTGAAATGTGGGATTTATGCCCCACCTGTTGATGATTATCCATCGAAGTTATACCATCATCAATACGCCCTCCTTCCATGTATTTTTTATGAGCCTTTGATCTAAGCACATATGGGGGAGAGGATTTCTCCCGAAAGGAACTCCATGAAGGGCCATTATCACCGGAGAAAATGGAAGTATCAGAGGATCAAAAAGTCTCTTCCAAGATAGGTGTCTCTCGTGAGGGAGTACACTTTGAGGGATTATGAACATCGATATACTTATTCATCTTAGGGATAAAAGAGATCATCATACCTAGTCTACAAACCCTCTTGAAATAGTAATTGGGGGTTGACATACCTTTCTCATCGATTTTTCTAGATCCACCTGAAGGAATTGGGGGTCCTCTGGTACCACCCAAATGATTTTTCTGAGGAGGATAACACCTTAATACCACCGCCCTCCCACCTTAGGCTAGTGTCTGAGGCCACTCATGGCACATCCAAAGGGATACTCTAACATATACCATGTAACTTAAAACCATCCAAGTTTCTTACTTTAGGATACTCCTTTTCCTTTTGGCACCTAGATCTTAGGTTACCAGTTTCCCTACACAACGTGCATCGAAAAGGCACCCTCCAATAATCTACAAACTGGAGAAAAGGACGGTTTTTCCAACCAATATCAATTTCAGGAACCAAACATCGATTGATATCTACCTCAACTAGTACCCTTGTGATACACTTGTCTTCCTACTCCAAACAATGCTCATCAAAATATATGAATTTCCCAAATTGATTACCCACCAAGGAAAACATTACCTCAAACCAAATTTCTATTAGGAATCTTGGGAGAAGAGCAATGTTGACGAACATAAGGTTCCAAACAGGGATCAAAACTAGGAAACTAGTGCCTCAAAGGATCAAAATTTATTCTAAATCTTCCACAGTCCAAAATTTGAAACAAATCTACCCCTTAACTAAGATGTGAAATTTTGGAACATACTTAATCAATTTCACCCAACCAGCCTCTATCCACCCAACCAATGCAGAGTAAGAGAGATTTCCTCGTGAATTTACCAATCAAGGCTTTAGTAGTCAAAGAATCCACCTTATCCATTTGGATGTTGTGACCAAGAATCAAGCTAATTTTTCCCTCCTTCGCTCTTAAGGCCTTTTGATTTCTCTTCTAAACCCTAACACCATAACCATCTCTTCCACTATTTGGCAAAGGCTTCAAAATTGGGATCCCTTCCTTGTCCGCACTCAGAGAATTAGCATGTGTGAAACCCTCAAGGTCCATTTGAATACCGACCAACACTGCTTCAATGCCACTGCTACCCTCGATTCTACCCAGCTTACCATCCTCGTGCTCCAGCTCCATCTATAACTCAACCCTGAAGTGACACATACAACAGAGGATCTCTCTAAATTCTTCATTAGTATGGAAGATAGCAGGATATTCCTAGGTTTCCAAATCACCATAGTTGATGAGATATTCCTCCATATCCACTCGCCATCTATGCCTCTACCTTGAGATATTCGAATCCACCACTAGACACACCTTTACAACAAACCCTCATTTTCCCAAATCTCTCACCCTCAGATCTAAGGCTAGGGTTTCCTGAAAGCTTGATTGACAACTCTACTTATTCAATCGAATCTAACCATAAAAAAAAAACTTAAAAAAAAATATATGTATATAAGGAATCTTATTTTATTTATTATTGGGTCATTTTCCCATGCCAC
The DNA here is from genome assembly GCA_010110895.2 of Picea sitchensis. Classification (NCBI taxonomy): domain Eukaryota; kingdom Viridiplantae; phylum Streptophyta; class Pinopsida; order Pinales; family Pinaceae; genus Picea; species Picea sitchensis. The sequence goes on along the minus strand of SNQJ01S0095237.1, from coordinate 33,606 downwards.
CAACAAGTTTGGTAATATGTCTTTGTCCCCTGGTATTATTTTTTATGGTAAACGTTATGGGTAGGAGGAGGTAGTGCATATTAGGGGGGACACATTATACCCTATGGAAAGCCTAATCCTTCATATGGTAGATCTCACCCTTCTTATCACCAAGATAGGACCTCTTATATTAGTTCATCCATGTCAAGTATGGAGGACCAACATTGTCTCCTAAACCATATGACTCCTTCCTCCAACGTGCTCCACAAGCACCCCCACCTTATCAAGGATCAGTTTTCCCTCCCAAACCATTGCTCATTTTCCACATCAATCTCATCTAACCTTCCCCTTCCTTGCTAGATTAATTCCCCCTCCCCCCAACAAAACCCTTCCAACCCACCTAACCAACAACAACAACAAACAAGGCAAAGAAGAAAAACAAAAACAACAAGAATAATGAACAAAATCTTGGGTAGTGGGGAAATCAACCTAATAACATTGGGGGAAACAAAAATGGCAACGCAAACTATAATCAAAATCAAATAAATAATAATCTACATGAGAAAGTAAAGAGAAATTAGCTTAAGATAAACCATACTTGTGATATTTGCAGGACATATGAACATTACACCCATCACTAATTAATTTTCTTGAACATCAATGAATGCAAGGCTTACAAGGTCATCATAATACTAATCACCCATTAATAATATTAACCCCCTATGAGGGTGTCATAACCTTTACAATTGATGACATTTCAAAATCCTTTCCCCTAGCATAAATTTGTAGCAAATAATCAAGGTGACATTGACATCCTCTTCTTCTCCCATGCCCCCCAGGCTAGAGACCTTTCTTCTAAACATATATGCATGAACTCCAACAACATACACCTTCAAACACGCACTTACATGTAAGGAATGTTGAAATCTAAATCTATAGTTACTAACGATACCCAATCATCTTGTATTGGCACCTTGAAAATACCTCGACCAATGTTGAGCCCACACCTTATGTGCCTAAGGTACATTTACATCAAACCACACATAACCTAGATATAAATGTTGTCCATAAATATTACATTGTCAATGACTTTTCCTGGTCTCCTTTTTCTATGTTAGCATTAGAGGTCCTACAAACCAATCATTCCCAAAAAAAGGCATTGTTTCCACCCTTTGACCCATTGATTCTTTAGATTATCACTTGATGATGTTTGATTTGGACAAAGTGAATCCTAGACTTCCTCATTTTTTCACATTCCAAATTCCTATCATAGACCATGGTTACAGACCTTATTATCCATCATTACATTATAAATGAAGTGGATCTACTTGCATCATGTCCATCATGTACTAGAAGAAGTTTGGATCCTAGAGTTGATCTCATCCACTATCACCATCCTCACCTATGAAAAATGACCTTTGTAGCTGCAATAGATTTTTCAAAAATGTTCCCATTGAACACATGGGAAAATCTCTCTTAATTGACATTGAAAATATGGATTCCCCTCTTGATTATAACATACTTCTTGGGAACAATTATATGTATGCCATGAAGGTGATAGATTTGTCAATCTTCAACACCACGATATTCCCCCATAAGGTAAAATCGTCACCCTCAATTAGCTTACATATTACGCACCTAGTCCACCTTATAATATTGACAACATTTTAGCCACCCTCAAGGCCACACATCACCACCAATCCTATGTGGAGACGAGCCCTGGTATTTTCAAGGATCCTTCTTTTGGGGGGGATT
>SNQJ01S0095237.1:0-13402 GCA_010110895.2 Picea sitchensis | reverse complement strand
CTCTAAAATACCCCCCCCGAAAAATTTTCCCCAAAATTTCCCCTCAAAATTTTCCTCCCAATTTTTTCCCTTTATTATTTTCCCTTAAAAATTAAAAACAAATTTTACTCTTTATTTCGTTATTTACATGTTAAATACAACATTTCACATGTTTATTTATTTATCCCACATTCATTAAACATAGCAATGGTCCATGTATATTTAGGTATATATGTAAACAATATACCTAATTTTTATTTATCCCACATTCGTTATACTAACAATAATTTATATCATGTTAGTTATTTTTTAAATTCTTACCATTTACCAAAACAACAATTATAAGATCATCTTTGAATCATATAATAATTTTTTATGTGAAAATTTAAAAACCTTAATTTTTTTTAGATATTTTCTATTTTTTTCTTGAAAAAATCCCTACTTTTTTAAAAAATTGAGACTTTTTTTCAAATTTTTTTAACAAAATCCTTAAGATTTTTTGATAAAAAAAAGAAAAAAAAAGAAATTCAAATTTAGGTATAGTTTTGTAAAAAAAATTAGTTTTTTTTTATTGTTTTTTACTTATTTTGTTTTTAGTTTTGGCCCATGGTGGTTACTGGGCAATGCCCATGGCTTGGCTATGGCAGGGGGATGGGGCAATGCCCGACATTGGCCAATTCACAGTCTCGGGGATTGTGACTTGTCCGTGGGGGGCCAACCATGTGGCCAAGTTGTGCCCGGGGATCGTGACTTGGTCGCGGGGGGCCAACCACATGGCCAAGCCGTGCCTGGGGACCGTGACTTGGTCGTAGGGGGCCAACCCCATGGCCAAGCTGTGGGTGTGCCCACGACTTGGCTACGGGGCTGGCCCAGATAGGGTGATGCCGGGCATCGCCCCAGCCCTGCACGACCAAGGCACGGTCCCGTCATAAGCTTGATAACTCCATGGGTCAATTTTTTTTAAATATGGGTCATTATTTTTAATTATTTTTATATTAGTTCTTATATTCATTTTTTTTTTAGTTTATTATAATGTAAAAGGCCTAATTTTATTTTTTTTATCTTATAAGAAAAATGGAAGGAAAGAGATTATCTATGAATATATCTGGATCACAACCTGCAATAATGACATCCAAAATTGAAACTAGAACCTCCATGAATGTTGGGAAACAAAATGATAGCATAATACCCGAGCTATCAAGGGCAATGAAGAATGTTAGTGAGTGGAAATTTGTTGAAGGTGAAAACAAACTGGAATATTCTTGGTTTGTTAAAGACAAACAAGGCAACAATGAAGATCATATATATATGTATTGTGCCAAATTAGAACATGTGCAAGGAAATTATCAGGCACTTGGCTTGTTACGAGATATATGTTTGGTGCCAACCACATATATTGTTTATGCACTTGTCAAACAAGGCAGAACTTATATCAAGTTTAGTTATTATTTCAAATTGAGCAATTATAACAAGAATGAATGCTTTTTAGAACTATGTGCATCCATTGTTGATGTCAATGAGAAAGGCAATGTAAGTTTTTTATTTTTATTTTTGTGTCATTTATTATTTTTAGTATCATGGTAATGTTTTAATTTTATTTAACAGGAAAATGTTATATTTTATTTTTACAGGATTTTGCTGAATGACTTTCACAAATGTTAGTGGGGATTTACTCTACAGAGAATGATATAATGGATGTCATCAATGCTTTTCATATTGAAAAGACACAAGAAGGAAGAAAAATAAACATAAAGTAACGGAGGTTGAACCTGCAAGAGTAGACAGAGAAGAACATGAAATAAGAAAGAAAAATCCTCATTCTAGAGATCCTAAAAGGGTTACATTTGAAAATGAGGAAACTCCAAATGAAGATTTTGTTGAGATTAGTCCTAATGAGGTTATCACTCCTCGCAAAAAGAATAAACAAGATAAACGCAAAAGAGCAATCACTGATAACGAGTCCATTCCTATTGATTATGAAGAAATCGTTGATTTAGATTAAACACATTTAAATCATAAGAGGAAGAAAACAAATGCTGATGATGTTCAAGAAGCCATTATTAGCTCATAGTATTATAGTGAAAGTCCTAAAGGTAGCAGAGAAATAATAACACCAGGTGTTGATCTAGAGGATGGTATTATGAAAACAACACAAAATGCCATTCAAAATAGAATGAAGATGACGAACTTAGTTGATGATGGCCACACATTTCAGTTGAATGTGAAACAACTTTATAAACCCACAGAAGGGAAACAAAAATATCAAATTAGAAAACTGCATCACTTACATATTCACAATTTGAAGGCATTGATTAGGTACAATCCATATGCACATGTGGTTGACTACCTAGCTCTTGTTGACCCAATGGAATTTTCTACGATGGAATAATTTGATAGATCAAAATATTTTGACTACAAATATTATGTGATTGGAGGAAATCATTTTGCAGAGGCTAGAAGAGAATTGATGCAAGAATATCCCAATAATCCTCTTTTTGAGATAGTCAAATGCATAATTTATGTCGGTTTAACAGATTCAGAAACAAAGTTATTGGCATGGGATCATAACACAAATAATGAGTACAAAATGTCTATGACTTTCATTCAAAGGGTGAGATTTATCGATAATGATTTTTCTGAAATATGTCGTGGTGAGAGATCAAATGTTGATGTCAAGTTTCAGAAGCAATGTTGTATGGAAATAGGATTCCCACTTGATGATGAAAATACAAAAGAAAAAAATTTGCAAAGGAAGTGATATATTTAAAGTTGTGGATATCTATTTTCATTTGGAATTTAGAACTAGATAGGTACGAGATTTGATAGATAAGATCTTCACCCTATGGGAAAATATTAGTATAAAAAATCAGGGAGTTAAGAAGGTTAAACCATTGATATGTGGCACAAGTAAGATAGGTCCTGACATAAAAAATCTTCCAGATAATATGACTATAACACCTTGGAGATCAATACAAGGAGTGAAGGATGATAAACTTATCATAACTATATTATCACGTGTTAGGTCGGGAGAATTGTCAATGGAAGAAATGTGTGATGAATTTAAAAAGTAAGTTTGTTGAGTTATTTTTATTTATGTTAGGACAAGAAAATTATTTTTTTCAGTTTAACATATCAATGCTCTAAGTATTTTGTTATATAAATCATTATAACATTATTTATTTATTTAGTCACAAGGTATATATGAGAATACAAGAGGAAATGGTCAAGATGTTGAATGAAGAAACTTGGGATGATGTTAAACTCAACTATCCAGATTCAAGATCTACAACAATATCGAAACGTTTTTTTGTTGCATCAAAAAAGGTATGTTGATTTATTACATTTATATTATTCATTTGTAAGTTAATTTATTTCTATTTTAATAGTTATAGATATATAACTATATATTTGTTTGTTTCATTAAATATGTCAAAGAAGAATGTAGATGAAGTACCTTAAACTTTCAAAAGTTTTATTCAAAAAACCAAGTTTGAAAGAGAAATAAGGAGACATGTTCAAAATGTTCAACTTGATGACACCCTTGATCACTACATTTGGAATGGGCTCGACACTATTCAATATAAAGTGATATTAGGTGATTGTGAACAACTTGCAAATATTGTTCCTAAAAAAGAATACTCCCTAGTTATTGCGGATATCCCTCATGGTTATAATATCCAAAACATTGGATATGATACTGAGCCTTATACTTACCAAGCTTTCAACAAAGTGGTTATGGGATTTACAGAAGTTACAACATCATCATTTTGGATATTTCTAGTATTTCATTCAGACACACAACAAGGATTAGTACAATCAAGCTTCAATGGGAAAGAAAAGACAATGATGCAGTTTATTTGGTAAGATATTGAAATTGCATGTTTAACAATTAAGATTAGAAAACAATTTTATTAATTCACAAGTTAATTGAATTTGCTCTTATTTATGTTATAGGCACAATCCTAATATTCAGAGCTCCAATAGAGAATCATTTAAACATGATTTTGAGAGTATACATCTTGCAACCTGGACAAAAGATGATTCTTATAATTCTATTCTTGTCAATGCAAAGGATGGAGAGACTCCTAGTAGTATATTGGTATAGAATGTTGTGGTTAGAAAACTATCATATGAGGAAAAAGATTTGAAAGGAGAGATGGTTAACATATATAAAAAACCACAAGGATTAGTTAATTAACTTATAGATACATTTTCAAATGAAGGAGATTGGGTTTTGGATTTGTTCTCGGGTTCAGGTAGGAATTATGATCTAATATTTATCAAACCACACTTCAATCTTATATTATTTTTAATTTATGTCTTTTTACAGTATCTAAATTCATTATTTATTTTGTATTTGGTGATTAGGTACAACATTAGTGTGTTGCTTACAAAAAGGAAAGAATTGTGTAGCCATTGAAAGTGACCCAATGAAGTGCAATTTTATTCAACAAAGAATTAATGTTATTCCAACTCTTCCAGATGAAATGCAAGAAGTTGGCTTGAAGAAATGGGATTTTAGTGAATCAAAGGTGGCAAAATTGTCAAAGGAACCTCAAGTACCATTAGGAGGAATGATTGGAAAGGATCACTTTGGAGAACTTGCAGATATCAAAGAGCCAATGGAAGAACAAATTGACACAATGGAAGCACAAAATGACATCGAAGAAGATGATAATGTGTCTGTTGAGAATGATGAATTTGGGATATATGATATTGTTGATTAGTTTTAAGATGCCCTTTAAGACGATTCTCAATTTTACAATTTTTTTATGAGCTATAACTGTAAAGTTTTGACTTTCAGATTTTAAAATAAGAATAAAGATGTATCTATTGTTATTTTGTGATGAATCTTTTTATTGTTTTCTTTTTCATTTTATTTGTATGTGAATCACTATACATTGGAATTTTTTATTAAATGTTGTCATGTTTTACTTCAAATGTATAAAAATATGAAATAAAATGATAATTTTTTTTTATTATTATAAAATTTTGACTTTTTTTTTTTTTTCAATTATGTTCATAAAAATGCTTTATTTGACATGCTATTTTAAGGAATATGTACTAGAATATATAGGTTTTTATTATTATATATGGCTATAAGATGTGTATTTTTTTGCTAAATATTAAAAATAGTGTTATTTATCTACAATTGTTTTCTATGTATTGAAGTTAATGTAAACAATGTGTTAAAAATGATGTTTTTCACTATATTTAAAAAGTATGGAACAATAAATTAATTAAGGAGACAAAATTATATGAAAAATCGTAACTTAAAAAAAGTAAATGGTAAAAAATATTTTTAAGATTGAAAGAAGCATGGAAAAATGACTAAAAACACCGTTGAATAAAAAAAATTGAAAAAATTGAAAAAAATGAAAAAAGATGAAAAATAAGCATTTAAAAAAATAATCTGGAAACATTGTGGATCGAAATATTGAAAAACCACCTAAAAACGGAGGGGGAGGGGGGGGCGGTGCTATCGGTAGCACCATTTTTAAAAATGGGGTAAAAAATTAGACCCCCCAAAAAACGTGAACTTTGTAGAGTTCTCGTTAAGTTGGTAACTATGTTTAGGGTGTTTGCACCAATTTATGTGTCCACCGGAAATGAAATAATTGGCCTCAATGGTATACTAGCCTAATCTAGTGATGATGCTCCTTGAAGGAAATAAGAGAAATGGTGCAAATCCTCTCAAGGAACATGAGGGGCAACTATTTCCTTAATGATATCTTCATCTAAATAAAAGTTATGCATACTAGAGATGGAAGGATAAATTGGTATCACTACATTGGTTAATGAGATGGATGGATTCATCTTTGTACCAATGTTGATTCCATATGTAACAAAAGGACTTTCAATGGAAGTCAAGTGATCATAATATGAAATGGTACATATGGATAACCATTCCATATGCATAACTTGGGGCAAAGCATTAAGGAGGGAAATGGATGAGTTTAGTGTTAGATCAATGGAAGCTCCATAAGAATGAGAAAGTATTTTTGATGAAATGGAACTGATAAAGGACAAAATGTGAAAAATAGAGGTAAAATCCATTTAATTATCTTAGGGTGGATGGAGGAATTATTTTCTTTAATCAACATCATGATGTGATAGTGGGGGTTACTGTTGGAATGTAGTAAGGGAGTATGAAGATGTTGGGAATTCTAAACAACGGTGGGTATAATGGCTTAATATCTTTCACATGGCACATGGTTGATTAGTCTATAACTAAGCGTCACACATTTGTGTGGGAGTAGGTTCCATCATGGAAGGGGTGGGGTTGGACCTAACCTATGTGGATGGGATCAACATAAGGGGGGAGTAGGAGGTAGGTGAATAAGCTATGGAAATGTGGGACAATGGTGAGTGGGGTGACCTAACACATGAAAAAAGGGAACATGGATGGATATTTCAAGTGCAAATGTCCCATTTTTTTCGTATGGATGGTTTTGGGCTAGGATCAAGCATGGAGGTGCCCAAAACATTCCTTTCATTTCCCATCCATCCATTGTTCTTCCATTAGCTTTGGGGGTGTATCCTGATTACTAGAGGGATGTTCACTAAGAGGAGAAGTAGGGGATACGACCTTGCTTACAACTGGTGTGTGGAAGCACTAGGATATGGAGCGAAAGGAACTAAATTGAAAAATGGATGGTTAACCTAGAGAGGTTGAGGCCCGAGGGTGGCCATCACTTGGGTCCCCACCTTGCTAGGGGGTGGAAAGAGAAAAATAATCCATTGTATAGGATTTGTTGGATGAATGATTTATGAAAGATGGTATCACTACTGGATGGCACTACATCACTTGATGATGGTGAAAAGGGAAAAATGAGTTCCTCAAGGAGACAAAGGGTGGATTTAGAGTCGAGGGAAGGTGTCTCAGATTGGAAGAGAAATGCCTCAACAAAAGAGGAGATGATTTAAATTGGAGATGATCTTATGTGGTTAACTTGGGGAGGAATGCCAAGATAATCCCCCCCAAAAGAAGGATCCTTGAAAATACCAGGGCTCGTCTCCACATAGGATTGGTGGTGATGTGTGGCCTTGAGGGTGGCTAAAATGTTGTCAATATTATAAGGTGGACTAGGTTTGTAATATGTAAGCTAATTGAGGGTGACGATTTTACCTTATGGGGGAACATCGTGGTGTTGAAGATTGACAAATCTATCACCTTCATGGCATACATATAATTGTTCCCAAGAAGTATGTTATAATCAAGAGGGGAATCCATATTTTCAATGTCAATTAAGAGAGATTTTCCCATGTGTTCAATGGGAACATTTTTGAAAAATCTATTGCAACTACAAAGGTCAATTTTCATAGGTGAGGATGGTGATAGTGGATGAGATCAACTCTAGGATCCAAACTTCTTCTAGTACATGGTGGACATGATGCAAGTAGATCCACTTCATTTATAATGTAATGATGGATAATAAGGTCTATAACCATGGTCTATGATAGGAATTTGGAATGTGACAAAATCAGGAAGTCTAGGATTCACTTTGTCCAAATCAAACATCATCAATTGATAATCTAAAGAATCAATGGGGCAAAGGGTGGAAACAATGCCTTTTTTTGGGAATGATTGGTTTGTAGGACCTCTAATGCTAACATAGAAAAAGGAGACCAGGAAAAGTCATTGACAATGTTTTATTTATGGACAACCTTTATATCTAAGTTATCTGAGGTTTGATGTAAATGTACCTTAGGCACATAAGGTGTGGGCTCAACATTGGTCAAGGTATTTTCAAGGTGCCAATACAAGATGATTGGGTATCGTTAGTAACTATAGATTTAGATTTCAACATTCCTTACATGTAAGTGCGTGTTTGAAGGTGTATGTTGTTGGCGTTCATGCATATATGTTTAGAAGAAAGGTCTCTAGCCTGGGAGGGCATGGGATAAGAAGAGGATGTCAATGTCATCTTGATTATTTGCTACAAATTTCTGCTAGGGGAAAGGATTTTGAAATGTCATCAATTGTAAAGGTTATGACACCCTCATAGGGGGTTAATATTATTAATGGGTGATTAGTATTATGATGACCTTGTAAGCCTTGCATTCATTGATGTTCAAGAAAATTCATTAGTGATGGGTGTAATGTTCATATGTCCTGCAAATATCACGAGTATGGTTTATCTTAAGCTAATTTCTCTTAACTTTCTCAAGTAGATTATTATTTATTTGATTTTGATTATAGTTTGCGTTGCCATTTTTGTTTCCCCCAATGTTATTAGGTTGATTTCCCCATTACCCAATATTTTGTTTATTATTCTTGTTGTTTCTGTTTTTCTTCTTTGCCTTGTTTGTTGTTGTTGTTGGTTAGGTGGGTTGGAAGGGTTTTGTTGGGGGGAGGGGGAATTCATCTAGCTAGGAAGGGGAAGGTTAGATGAGATTGATGTGGAAAATGAGTAATGGTTTGGGAGGGAAAATTGATCCTTGATAAGGTGGGGGTGCTTGTGGAGCACATTGGAGGAAGGAGTCATATGGTTTAAGAGACAATGTTGGGCCTCCATACTTGACATGGATGAACTAATATAAGAGGTGTTATCTCGGTGATAGGAAGGGTGAGATCTACCATATGAAGGATTAGGCTTTCCATAGGGTATAATGTGTCCCCCCCTAATATGCACTACCTCCTCATAACGTTTACCATAAAAAATAATACCAGGGGACAAAGACACATTACCAAACTTGTTGGTGGCATGGAAAAATGACCCAATAATAAATAACATAAGATTCCTTGACACATTACCAAACTTGTTGGTGGCATGGAAAAATGACCCAATAATAAATAACATAAGATTCTCCTTATATATATATATATATATATATATATAAAGTTTTTTATGGTTAGATCCGATTGAATAAGTAGAGTGTTCAATCAGGCTTTCAGGAAACCCTAGCCTTAGATCCGAGGGTGAGAGATTTGGGAAAATGAGGGTTTGTTGTAGAGGTGTGTCTAGCGGTGGATTCAAATATCTCAAGGCAGAGGCATAGATGGCGAGTGGATATGGAGGAATATCTCATCGACTATGGTGATTTGGAAACCTAGGAATATCCTGCTATCTTCCATACTAATGAAGAATTTAGAGAGATCCTATGTTGTATGTGTCATTTCAGGGTTGAGTTACAGATGGAGCTGGAGCACGAGGATGGTAAGCTGGGTAGAATCGAGGGTAGTAGTGGCATTGAAGCAGTGTTGGTCGGTATTCAAATGGACCTCGAGGGTTTCACACATGCTAATTCTCTGAGTGCGGACAAGGAAGGGATCCCAATTTTGAAGCCTTTGCCGAATAGTGGAAGAGATGGTTATGGTGTTAGGGTTTCGAAGAGAAATCAAAAGGCCTTAAGAATGAAGGAGGGAAAGATTAGCTCGATTCTTGGTCACGACATCCAAATGGAGAAGGTGGATTCTTTGACTACTAAAGCCTTGATTGGTAAATTCATGAGGAAATCTCTTTTACTCTACACTGGTTGGGTGGATAGAGGCTGGTTGGGAGAAATTGATTAAGTATGTTCCAAAATTCCACATCTTAGTTAAAGGGTAGATTTGTTTCAAATTTTGGACTTTGGAAGATTTAGAATAAATTTTGATCCCTTGAGGCACTAGTTTCCTAGTTTTGATCCCTGTTTGGAACCTTATGTTAGTCAACATTGCTCTTCTCTCAGGATTCCTAATAGAAATTTGGTTTGAGGTAATGTTTTCTTTGGTGGGTAATCAATTTGGGAAATTCATATATTTTGACGAGTATTGTTTGGAGTAGGAAGACAAGTGTATCACAAGGGTACTAATTGAGGTAGATATCAATCGATGTTTGGTTCCTGAAATTGATATTGGTTGGAAAAACCGTCATTTTCTCAAGTTTGTAGATTATTGGAGGGTGCCTTTTCGATGCACGATGTGTAGGGAAACTGGTAATCTAAGATCTAGGTGCCAAAAGGAAAAGGAGTATCCTAAAGTAAGAAACCTAGATGGTTTTAAGTTACATGGTATATGTTAGAGTATCCCTTTGGATGTGCCACGAGTGGCCTCAGACACTAGCCTAAGGTGGGAGGGAAGTGGTATTAAGGTGTTATCCTCCTCAGAAAAATCATTTGGGTGGTACCAGAGGACCCCCAGTTCCTTCAAGTGGATCTAGAAAAATCGATGAGAAAGGTATGTCAACCCCCAATTACTATTTCAAGAGGGTTTGTAGACTAGGTATGATGATCTCTTCTATCCCTGAGATGAATAAGTATATTGATGTTCATAATCCCTCAAAGTGTACTCCCTCACGAGAGACACCTGTCTTGGAAGAGACTTTTTGATCCTCTAATACTTCCATTTTCTCTGGTGATAATGGCCCTTCATGGAGTTCCTTTCGGGAGAAATCCTCTGCCCCATATGTGCTTAGATCAAAGGCTCATAAAAAAATACATGGAAGGAGGGGGTATTGATGATAGTATAACTTCAATGGATAATCATCAACATGTCGGACGTAAATCCCACATTTCAAAGGCTAAACATAAAGCCTCAAAAGAGGTCATCTTGGGTAAACTACAAACCATTAACAAGGTGATTAGAAGATAAGAGGGGTAGGAGGCAACCCTAAAAAACTTTCCCTCCGAAGATTGTGTGGGATGTACCATTTAGATGTTATTCTTTTGCAAGAGACTATGATATTTCGGTCAGAATCAATTTCTTTGTTATTGTCTCTTCTTCCCGGGTGGAAACTTTGTGCTTGGGATGCATAAGGCCTGTCTGGGGGTTGATCTCAGCTTGGAATGCAAGTTTTGAGGTTGTTAATTATTCTGTGTTGAATGCAGGTATTATGATTGAAGGAGTGGCTAAAGATTTGGGGATTTTTTTTTAAATTGTGAATATTTATAGGCCATATGGGGATCGAAAGGTCTTATGGGCTAACTTAATGGAGAAATAATTATTAAAGGACACAATGATCATCACCTTAACCTCACATTGTCTAGTTGAGAAATATGGGGTGAGTCGGCTATATTGGATCTTTTGGCCCCTTATTTTAATCAATTATTTGCCAATTCTAATTTAGTTGATGTTGAGCCAGTGCCAATGACTCCAACCTGGTGGAATGTATGTTCTAGTGTAGCGGGAGTTTGAAAAAGGTTGGACAGTTTCCCACTGGTGGAATCTTTGTTGGATGATGTTGAAAGATACAAAACTTGGATTGGGGTTAGAGGAAATTCGTATCATAATATAGTTTTATTTCAAATAGAAAGAGGGGATATAAACCCCCCTACCCATTTAAATTCCATCATTATTGGATTTTTGAAGAGGGGTTCTATAAGTTGGTAAGTGACCAATGGAAACACTTTGATCCACAATTGGGATAATCAATTACTGCTCAGTTCATTTCAATTTTGAAGTTTCTTAAACGTCTGACTGGTGAATGGGATAAGAATAAAAAAAATATTCATTGAGCTAATATGTTTTTCGATTGAAGACCATCTTGGTACCTTATTTAGTAATAATTTGGTAGGGTTTTTCTTGGAGGAGGAACTTGCAGAACTCAAGAATCTCGAAGCAAACAAGGCATATCTGCTAAGCATCGAGGAAGCTACGTAGAGGATAAAAATAGAGCTATTTAGGTAAAGGAAGGTGATCGAAACACAAAGTTTTTTCATAAACATGTTGAGCATGGAAAAGACATTAACACTATCTAGAATTAGATGGTTTAGAAGGGTCAATGTTGGACAATTGGTTTTCATTTATGTCAACCCTTGGAGAGTTCGAGATACCCCAGAGTTGTGATCGAGATTGATGGTGAGTTAGTTGTCATTGATGTCAACAAGAATGGTTGATGTCAACATATGTGATGGGTGCATTTGATGAAGTCCTGATGAAATCTACATGAAGCCTAGAAGGTGTGGTTATGGAACCCAAAGTGGATAAAGGAATAAGGACATGAAGGACAATGAATAGGTAACATATTCATAGATGTATAGTCCTCATCGTTCCGTTTCCAACGGTAGGTGGTATTCCACATGGTTCCTCATAGTTAGGGAGATATTCCCTCATGAAGTTGGAATCCCAGAAGAATGGTTAAGAAGCCCCTAATTGGTTACAAGTCATTAATTAAAGGGTAAAGTGGTTCCAACAATACAGTTCAAGAAGCCCTAAGATTAAGGAGAGAAGTTACTTGGTAAAAGTATAAATACACCTCAATGAGTTTCTCATAAGGATACACACACATTCATTGAATATCTATCTTATGAGAATATTTTGGTCTATTGGAAAATCTAAGGTCCCGTCTAAGGCAATAGAGAAAGTGCGAAGCAAGAGTGAAAGTTTCGAAGTTGCAAAGAGATATGGTTTTTATGTAACCCTATTTAAGTAGGCCCTCACAGGTCAACTCGAGGGTATCACACGAGGCACTCTCATGAGTCAGCTAGTACTTGTCACACAAGGCCCCACGAGACATGAGTCCTTAGTCCTGCGAGGCTAAGACATAATTGGGGAATATGCTGGTGCCAGGTTATTGAGGATCGAGGAAAGGATACATGTATATATAAGGTGTGTCAGATCAATAACATGAGTAAGGGCATGTCTATGTGTTTGTTTTGAGGGATACATGTTGGGACTGTCATGGTGCATACTTGAGGCATGCTTGGTATATCATTGAGGCATTGCCACATTATTGAAGCACTTATTAGATACATGGTGTTGGCACTTGAATGCGATACAATTATGAATGATGTTGATATATGGTTGAGGTACACACTTGGTATATGGTAGAACATGTATGAGATACATCTCTTGGTGATGTTGGTACTATGGTTGAGGCACATCTTGTGGTACATGATTTATGGTACATGGTTGATGGTATGGTACATGTTTTGGTGCATGATTGATGCACAATTTGGTACATGATATAGGTGTTGATGTACATGGTTGATACATGGTATGGTACATGTTTGGCACATTGTATGGTACAGGTTTGACACATGGTTGAAATACATATCTTGTGATGATATTGGTACATGCTTGGTAGAGGCATGTTTTGGTGATGTTTGAGCATCTAGTTGAGAGGTGTTCTTGGTGTTCGTGAATCTGGTCTCGTTGATGTTGAGTATCAGTGATAGGGATAGGTTGATGTGACAGGTTTGTTATCCCCGATATCTAGGGATAACTAGGAGATCATGTCTCGAGGCCCACATGGTCCTAGACATGGAGTACCGAGAGCAGGAGTGACTTGAGCATGGCCCTGGAGGGCCCATTTTTCTTCTTCCCATCCAGCTTTGTCCTGACAGCAGTAGCAGCCTCCATCACTACCGGCCTGGGTTTGCATCGGAGAAGGCTCTTGCTCCATGAGGTAATTGGTCCGAGGTATCATGGTATGTGTCGTATTTGATCATTATAACCTTCTTATATATGCATTAGATTCCTTTCATTTCGGATGACTGC
>SNQJ01S0095236.1:46580-62864 GCA_010110895.2 Picea sitchensis | reverse complement strand
CTTGTGTATGGTTTTTACTATTATTTTTATTTTCTCTAAGGTTGGCATAACAATGGTACTTTCTTCACATGTACAATATAAACAATAGTAAGTAAGAGTATATTGTCTTATAATTTATAATTTAATATTTCAAAATATATTTGAATAAAATTGCATTTCATATGGTAAAAGTAAACATGGTTATGGATTCAAGGTCCAAATATTACATCCCAATAAAAGGTAAGAAAACCTCAAATAGTTTCCTCGTGGACATACACCATCTCAAAAAACTCAAAAATCAAATTCAAGTAACACCAAGCCTAATCTCATTGTGACTAGTTTAAGTACTACAACCTCTTCCAGTGTCTCCCAAGATCCTTTTGCTACCCTTAGAGCTTGTTTGGATATATCATCAGCTCTATGTTGAGCTCCCTATAGATATGTGAATAAGAAATGACATCAAATGCAAGTTCCATTAGTTTAAATTGATCGAATGTCAACCTTGGCACAAGGTTTTGCATGCCTATTGACCCATTAGCCTAGTCTATAAAAAATTTGGAATCTCTTAGAATATTAATATGAGAAATGCTCATATTCATTGGTAGCTTCAAAAAGGGGTAAACTTTAAATTTTTCCCCTGTTAACTACTATATTGTATAAACAGGTTGAAGGTACACTAAAAATAGCAAATGCATGCTCAACTCCTTTTGATTCTGTATGTGCCATTTGCAATTCTCCATCCAATGCATATGCATTGATAGAATATATAACAACTGATTATGTAAAGTGCAACTAGAAATGCACTTTGCTCTATAAACATTGCATAAATGTTATTATCAGAATTGGTAACAACACTAATGTACAATGCAGAATTAGAGAACATATATTGCACAATATACTTCCCAACCTAACAGAGATGTCATATGAAATATATCTTCAAAGAAAACTAGGAATTGTTTATATGCTACGCGATTTCCAAGTCCACAACAAATTCACAATAAACGAAGACAATATAGTACTACAAATATGGTGAATAAAAAGGTAAATCGTAAAAATTTGCTTATGGTAAAAAAAGTTGAATTGTTGATTTTATTTATTGATCAATAATATGGAAAATTGTTCTATTTTGACTTTTTTGTCTTTCTTTTCACATGTTTTCTTATTCTTCATGGTATAGAAGAACTCAACAAATGAAAGCTCAGCCAAGTCAAGGAAAGTGATGCAAATTGTTGAAGCTTCATGTTTTGTTGATTGATTTCAATGGTTAAGAATCACCTTTGAAAACTATCAATGTACCCAAGAATATTCATGTGCACCATTCAAACTCTTGAACAATGTTTTTCACCACTTGAAAATAGCAGTTGTATTACATATCGCCATAATTAGTTTTTTTATTAGAAGTATCTCATTTATATTTTTCTTATACTTTACAGTGTGCAATTCAGTTTCCATTGGTTTATGAATACACTATATGGTATACGAAAATAACTTTTTCCCAATTCGACAGGTCCAATAACTACCTTTATTGATTTGTAGAAAATTTGTCATTTTACTTTATAGTTACTTTCCTATCCAACAAATTGATTAATGACATATATTATATGTTTGTCTCGGATTGTATAATTTTCTCAAAAGTACTTAGTGTTTTCTACTACTAACCAACAAATTGATTGATGAAATATAATTATATGTTAATCTGACCTTATATATCTTGATGAAAAGTAGCTAACTTTTTTCATTGTTATAAATATTTGTTTACAAATCAATTCTCGAAGTAAATATGCATGACATTTCCATCAATGAATTCCTGAACAATTATTTTAATTAGCATCATAGTGACTAAAAACCAAATTCAAACATGGACTTTCTATGTGCACCTATAAGTTGTCGTCACTGTGAAATCAGAATGTGCTTCTATATATGTTTAAATGTGTTAAGTTTCTTTTATATTTTTAAATGTGCTCATCATATGCTAAGTTTCCACGCAGCCCTTGTTTACTAATATGAAAAAACATTAAAAAAAAACTTATTAAAAGTTTTTTTTAATAATATATCATATTTTATTGTTGGGCATATTTATGAAGCTAGGAAGTGATTAATAATGATAAAGGGAGAATCTCAATAAGAAGGAAAGTGTGCGGTGGTAGAGAGATTTATGTTGGTGGAAGGAGTTCTTCGATGAAAAGCCATACTTTGGAGGGGAGATGATAGGATTTATGGGCATTGCCTTCATTCTTCTCACAGGGTGGTTCTATGAATGTTGGGAAAATTCAAGATGTCATTGGAGGACAAGTGCCTTTGATGAAGACTTGCATGAAGAGGGATAATGTCAACAGAATCCTCCCTCATCTTGACAAAATCCTTCATAGGTACATCATTTAAGTCATGGAGAAATATGTTTGTGACTGAAAATATCTATATCATTCTTGTGGATATATATAAAGCTATATAACACTCGGACAATTATTTTTAGAAATCCATATCATTATATTTCTGAAATGTTGGCTTGTATATGGTTTTTACTATTATTTTTATTTTCTCTAAGGTTGACATAACAATGGTACTTTCTTCACGTGTACAATATAAACAATAGTAAGTAAGAGTATATTGTCTTATAATTTATAATTTAAGATTTCAAAATATCTTTGAATAAAATTACATTTCATATGGTAAAAGTAAACAAGGTTACGGATTCAAGGTCCAAATATTACATCCCAACAAAAGGTAAGAAAACCTCAAATAGTTTCCCTGTGGACATGCACCATCTCAAAAAACTCAAAAATCGAATTCAAGTAACACCAAGCCTGATCTCCTTGTGACTAGTTTAAGTACTACAACCTCTTACAATGTCTCTCAAGATCCTTTTGCTACCCTTAGAGCTTGTTTGGACATATCATCAGCTCCATGTTGAGCTCCCTATAGATATGTGAATAAGAAATGACATCAAATGCAAGTTCCATTAGTTTAAATTGATCGAATGTCAGTCTCAGCACAAGATTTTGCATGCCTATTGACCCATTAACCTAGTCTATAACAAATTTGGAATCTCTTAGAATATTAATACGAGAAATGCTCATATTCATTGGTAGCTTCAATAAAATAGACAAATATTTCCATTTTTCCACATTATATGCATGTCCTAAAACCTTCTTTAAAATAAATCTTGTGAGATTCGGTGAGATAAATTACCTCACTATCCCTACACAATTGAGGGATGCCTTGGTAAGTGCCATCAAAGAAGGCACACATATAATTTTTACCGATCTCTAGATTTCCCACTTGCCTTGGCACATTAGGATTTGGTCCATAGTCTTTATTATGTCATATATGAATTTGATTTGATGATGAACCTAGAATGGTGGAATCTCCTTCTCTTCAAAGATGTTGGAGTCCCTTGCTAATAGAAGGTCCTTGAAGCATTAAGAGATAGTGATATGATGAGTTTTAAGGGATCTATATTTGAACCATTTCTTCATACATTCTCATAAATATTCCTCTTACCACAATCCTTGTTCTACACCTAATAGAAGTATAACACTCTAGACCTCCTTGGTAAATGCACAATGAATCAACAAATGGTTAATTGTTTCCAACTCACTCTTGCATAGTGTGCACCACCTTGGACCTTTCATTTCCCTCCTTTGGAGGACCTCCTAAGTTAATGGTTGTTAGCTAGAGATAACCACATAAAAATCTTAGATGCAATTGGATATTTAGCTTCCTAGATCCCCCCAACCCTACCACCACCAAGCTACTTGTGTTCCCTCTTCTTCAAACATAAACTTATAGCCAAGGCTAGCTATGAACTTACATAAAGAAGGGTTTTTTGACCATACCAAGGAGTCATCCTCCATTTTCACTCTGATAGAACTATACACCAGCCTCCTAATATACCCCTACCAAGAGTTAGCATCTAGTCATTCCTATCCAAGAGACTTGGTATTCAACCAACCTCGTTGCCATGAATTAGTAATAGTTGGACATGATAAATCTACTAATATAGACCTTCCTTAACCATTCAATGGAATTAACACATGCCGAGGTAAATGAAATTTCCTTCCACATCCCATCCAAGGGTCAATCCCCATCCTCACCGTTTTTTGTCCCCCACTCTCCACACAAGCTGATTTATAATGAGTAGAAAAGAAAGAGCTAGGGATTTCCAAACTATTGAAGTGTTTGGTGAATGATTTAGATGGAGTTCAAATCCACTCTTCAAAATTCAATGGGTCAATGTATTTTTTCAAAATAACATTACGCCAAAGTCCTTCCTAATTGATAAATATCCAAGGGATTTTAGTTGCTAGTACTTTACCAAAATGATGAACATTTTTTTAATCTCCACCCACCAGTTTCCTTGGGATTAGTAATTCTCTTCCCATTGACAAGAGAAATTCCATCATTTTACCTGGAAAGTGAAAACACTTTTTCCTAATCATTTCTAGCATTTTGGCAAGTATATAGGGCACAAAATGTTAATAAACCTGACTTTCTTCAAGAACAAATTTAAAATTTAGCATTTTGGCAAGTAATTAGGGAATATAATTCTAATAAAAAAGCATTTCTTCAAGCACAAATTTAACAATGGTCAATCTGCCATCTATAGACAACCATGTATTACACCAAGTGTTGATTCTTCTCTCAAATTTTTTATACAACTAGATGCAATCTCAATAACCATAATCATTTGGTTTAAAAATGAAGCTCATATTTTTGAAACCTTTATTGAATTTAGTCCATTGGAATGAAAATGTTCTAGAATTGTTTTCTTTCCCCTTAATTGTTCGATTGAAGGAAATTAATCATTTGTGTTCATTGATTTCTATACCTGTAATTGAATACTACACAAAGATAATTTATTTGTATTTAATGGCTTCCCTTAAAGTGAATTACCAAAAAAAAAAAAATCTATAAATAGCAAGTGAGTTAGGATTAAGAATATCCTCATCTTGATACATTTCAAACCTCCACTCCTCTGATAATCCAAGACTATCTTAATTAAACCTTCAACTATAATAAGAAAAAATAAAGGGGAAAATGGGCACCCCTATTTAAGGCCTTTGGAGGCAAGGAAAAACTTGAAGGATATCCATTGATACTTGGACAAAGAAGGATACAGATGAAAGAAAACCCATGATCCAACTTAGTAAAGGAACACAACATCCAATATGGGTAAGGATAAGACAAATATACAACCAACTCATATGATCATAGGTTTTGGAAAGATCAAGATTGATCATTAGAGCTTGAATATTTTAGGATTTAATTGAGTGGAGGGTCTTGTTGAGCACTCAACACACCCTAAAAAGTCAATGTCAAATTTTACTTTTGGGGTACCACTTGATCTTTTCGCACTGTCTGATTGGAATTCAGTATGGAAAATGCTTCATTTTCTTATCATTTTCTCGTTTAAGTATCTCAAAGTTTGCTTGAGCATGCGAAAACCCATAACTTAAAAAGACTAACAGTTAATTAAAGAATCAAAAGTCAATACTTTTCCCCGATGCGCTTAAGAAATTCGACATCGGAAAGGATTAAGCATGAAAGGAAATCACTCGAGAGAACCAAGGTAACCGAGCGCCGATCTTCATCGGTGTCGACAAACGAGAGTTTTATTTCGCGACGAGCTTCACCAAGGATATCGCCGATGACCGACCCCTTTGGAATCGGCAAAAGGATAAAGGAGTAAGCGCTAACGAAGAAATAAATGATATTGTTGATCGCCGACTTCCGAAACATTTTCGGTATCGGGGGTTTTTCAAGGACGATAATCCATAAGGAAACTACGCGATAAGTTTATTTCCGAAAGTCGATCCCCAATACCTTTTTCGGCATCGACAGTCCCAAGTCAAGCTTAGAGCGCTTGACCTAAACAAAGTCCCGAGTTTGACCACTACCCGCGAGATGAGTTCCCGATATTCAGTACAATGTGTCCCTAGTCAGTGATGCCATGTCAGCTCTGTACAATGAAATCGATCAACGTCGAAGGTTTTTTTTTTTGAAAAAGGATATCAACAAAGAATGAAAAGAAACTCGGAGCAACACTAAGTATAAAATCGAGGTTAACTTACAAGAAAATTGGACAAAGAACCCAGTAGATACACACGCAAAGAGAAGAAACGATGCATTCAACCGCTATAACCAGAATCCTTTCATCAAAGTTTTGAGACTTTATCTATATTAGATTGTCGTCAAGACCAGGTTACATATAGTAGACACTGTCTACACCTTTTGGCCAACCAACCTAGTTACATTAAGAACATGAAAATCTCCACCAAAAAAAGGGAAAATTATCAAAAGTTTGCATCGTGTCTGAGAATACAAAACATAGTTCGTCGATCATGCCTCTTCTACGTGCGGACTTTCTTCCCGACTGTTTTGTGTTCCCTGAGGTGTTTTCATTTTTTGTTCTTCTGACACTATTTGTGCTTCGCACAGCTGCACGAACGTATCTTGCACCTCCCAAATTTTCCTCTTGAGCCAGGTTGCGTTCCCTTCACGACCTTGTGGTGTTGACACCGCAAGGCTCTTTTCTGCCAACTGTCGTCGTAGTTCTCTATTTTCCTGGTAGAGTTCAGCTATGGTGAGTTGTGCCTGTTCCAACTATTGACTAGGTTCTCGAATGATAGAACCCAAGGATTTTGTCCTCCCCGTTCTGCTTCTACTTCCCCAACTTGTGGTTTCGACCTGCTTGAGTTGGATAGAGCACCTTAGGAACTCCTCGGCAGTTGGTCGCGTGCACGACTCAATTGGGATTTGGTTTTCCCCGACTTCCTTATTCTTCCTAGGACTTCCTCTCCTCCGTGGTATATGTTTTTGAGGAAGCATGCCTTCCAACCTGAATCCTTCCGACGTAACTTCTTCCACTTTGGCCTCCGCACGGGGCGATACCATCGTTTCTGCGTGAAGGTAGGAATCTCCCTTTGAAGCCTCAGGAACACCCTGCTGCAAATAAGAATGAGTCCCAGACATTTTGGGGCTCAGGCTTAGTGCTTCGGCTACCTTGCAGGCCTTGTCTTAAGTTTTGAGGAGTTCCCATGGTGTGAAAACGTATATAACTTATGCATGGGTGACTCAACAAAGCCCCAAATAAAATAATTTGATCAAGTTGGGATCACGATACGAGTCAATGCATAAGCTCGCCTGGTAAGTGGAAAACATACAGAACATCTAGAATTTATAACAAAGTGGGTAGTGAGTCGAAACGTGCTAGGGAACATTGAATGCCTTACGACGGGATGTTTTAAAGATTTTTTCTGTCACATCTGCACTACGGGTATGATCTGGGGTGTGTGAGATGCAACTGATAGGAGTTGCAAAGGATGTGTGGTATGATCACCTCGATTTCTTTTTTAAATTCCCGAGCCTCCATAATGAGTTGTTGATGGTTGATTCACTTGTTGATGCGACTCTTGTTTGAGAAACTTGCCTTGACCTGAAGTGTTTAACGACTTCCCTTATGACAGTATCCGACTCTTTTGGAACTTACTCGTACTTTCGACACATGTTCGACTCTGACATCCTTTCTTGACCCCAAGGGCCAACTGGCCACTGGCGTGACTTTAAATCTCATGTTTTTTGTACCTGATCTTTCATGCTATGGCGCGCAGATGTAACCCACCCTAACTGAAGGAAAATGATTATGCTAATAGAGACGATTCAGGTAATTCGAAGGGTTGTAGAGACCACATAAGTATCAAACAACCGGGCTTAGCGATATTTACAGGTCTGCACCAGTCTGGATTCTTCACGCTTACGTTTTTACATATATTTCATCAAGTATTGTTATGTAAGCAATTTATGAATGATTTTAATTCCAATTGCAGGAAATATCCCTCCGACTATCGAGCAAAATTGGCTCTGCAACTTCGTCGAGGGATCCGAGAGAAACTAGGTATGAATATGAACAAGGTGATGAAGGATATCTAACTACCCGATTCATAACACCTGATGACTTCGTCGACTTGCGTGACATAGTCGAATCACATGCCAAACAAGATTCTTCATGGGTCGAAAGACTAGAAAAGGTGACCGACACAATGCCAGGATAGGTGCAACAATTTCTGGAACATTCAATCAGCACTCAAACTGTGATTCAGTAGTTAAGTGCTAGTTTGTTCAAGTATCGGGTGCATGCGGTGGAGATCAGAGAATTTTACGCGGCCCTGATAGAACAACATAGATTTCCATATGCCCAAACCTGTGAGGAGTTGTTCATAAGTTGGTCAGAGTATGAGAAAATTCACACTTTCAAGTGATATCTTGAGTTGACTGTTAAAAAAACTGTTAGAAGAGAACGCCACGTGGTGAATTTTGTTTACTTATCTACACTTGGTCGTTATTTTCAGTTGAATTTTATGTTATAAATAAGAACATCGACCAATTAGTTAAAGGTCAATGGTTGTTGCAAGAAACTCTTTTTTTTGGTTTATTAAGAACTATTTCCGAGCTAGCTTTAATTGAGAAGTCCTTCTAGACCAGAGACAAGTTATATTTTCATCAAATGCATGTGTGATTGGACGTGGAGAAGAACTAGTTCCTATCTAGTTTCATGAATGGATGTTGTAATGAGTAAGATGAAGATGAAGATGAAGATGATGAAGATGAATCGTTGTGTTACTATGTGATGGAGGACTAGAGTTGTGTTACATGGTTAACGCATTAGTACTAGATCTATGGTATAGAATTGTCGTCTGCATGCTCGAGTAGCAGGTTATCCCAAGCTTAGCCTCTTCTCCAATATTTAGAATCTTTTCCCATTTTGTTGCCAAGTTGGTTTATACCGGCTTACAATATTATATCGGTCCCACCTAAAAGAAAATACGAAAAGAAAAATTCCAAACTGAAAGAGATGCCTTCACAAGAAAAAGTAAATCCCATCGATTAATTGGTCGGATCGCAAGATCTGGAGAACCATTCCACCATTAAAAACTGCAGAGTCTAATTGTTCCTCGATGGCGGGTTTGGTTCCTGTTGTTGAACTAAAGGGATCTAGGACCCATCAACAGAATTGGCGCTAGAAGGAGGGCCTGAAGAATGAATGGTTGAATACATATTTCACATAATATTTCAGACAACCTATAGATTCAAAACAGTCCACATGCATGGCTAGTCATTCCCAAGACAACCCACACACACTGAGTACTCCTGAAACGAGTAACTCACCCCATCCTGAGGAAGAACGTTTCTACCCTGTCATACCTTATGCTCTCCCTCACGAGGAATTAAATCAATTGAGAATAATCACAAGAGCATACGCTCGACAAATCAATGCGTTGTCCTTAGCTCTGATACTTCCTTGAAGAAAACAAGAAAGAAGACCTGTGGTTAATACTCCCGATGAGGTTTTTGTGCACACGGTAGAATAACTAATAGATTTTGCAATCACCGAAATTGAACATCCTCTTAATCTAATCCCTGAAACACCAGCCGACGACGTCTCTGAACCAGACGATTTTTCGGAAGGAGGATTTTAGCTCAGAATCTGAAGATATGGAAGATAACAACGCCCATGATGAAGAAGGGGGAAACCCACCTTAGAACAATCAACCTTGGTTGGTCGGAGATTCTTTTTCCATCCCAGGGCGAGTGCATAATATTCCTCGAAACCTGGAGAAGTTACTTCCTAAATTCGACCCCGAGACTTCAAGATTGCCTGAAGACCATATCAAGAAATTTATACTAGCGATCAGACTTATGAACGTCCAACATGAAGACGTAGTTTGCAGGCTGTTCCCCTACACTTTTTATAACTCATCCAACACATGGTATTTTAACCAACTCGTAGGATCCATAAGTAGTTGGACAGAGTTTAAAAATGATTTTTTAGATAAATTTGTCGAAGAAACCACTACATGAGCTCTGATGGATGAATTGTTCGCAGCCACCATGAGTTCAAAAGAAAAGGTTAAACATTTCAATCAAAGATTCACAGCCATCTTAAACAAATTCCAGCCCGAAGCTAAACCAACTTAGGAGTTGCAAATCGAAGTATATTCTAATGCGCTCCCAACTTCTATTTCCATGTTTGTGAAGAGGGTTGCCAAACGAACCTTAGTTGAGAATTTTTAAGAAGCCAAAACGATAGAATTCCATATGAAAGGGTGTAAAGAAGGCCATGTCTCTTTAGTTAAGAAATAAGTTCAACCTCCTCCCAGGAGAGGACTCCTGTTGACTAGACCACCATGGAAACAAGCAGAACAAACTCCCGACAAGGGTAATGGAGACATAGAAGATCTACAACGCATGGTTAAGAAATTATTAAATGAGATCATATACATGAAGATAAAGACGGGGGAAGGAAACCAAGGCCAAAGGCCCTATAAGCCTTTCTTTAAAAGTAACCCACCGTTCAAAGCAATTGAACCTCCCCAAGCTAACTTAAATATTGATCCAGGGAATGTAGCATCTGATTCTTTCTGTACTTATCACTAGGAAAACCATTCCGAGAGAGACTTCCCTCAATGGGTGCATTCCATGAATTTTATGGCCAATTGGTTTCTAGACAAATTCTCCCTGACCAAACAACCAAGTAGTTCAGTTATGAATGTTGTTGACCAGGAAGAGATTGATCCACTAGAAGATACTCCCATGCTGATATGGGATCCTGACCTAATCATTCTTTCTGAAAACCTATTCGAGTTTCAAGAACCACCTTCATAGGTCTCGGTTGTGCACACGATAATTAAAGGTCCTCATGTCGCAAAGGATCCTACTATCTCTCAAACGTCAAAGAATTAAAGGTTTTCAGGGATTCTAAAATCATTGTTTGGGAGATAAGGAATACTATACATTACAACTCCCTGCACCTAAAGAATTATCAACAAGAAGTGCATAGGTTAATAGAGCATTTTGAAGCTTTCAACATCATAGGGATCCACAGATCAAAGGAAATCCTTGATGATTCCCTGGCCACAACTGCTTCAAGGCTGTCACCGTGAGAAGATTATGAAGCTTCCTGGTTCACTGTGGAGCTACTCTACAAACCATCGGTGCCCAAAAATATTTCTAATTGGAAAATCTTTGAAGGAGATGAACAGATCATAAAATTTATGACTAACCAAGATAATTTCAAAGACCTAGCTATTGACGATGAAGTATTCTAGAAACAATCGACAGAAACTGATCCTCGGATAGGTCAACGAACTGACAAATCGAAGTCTCACACAATCCCGAAGGGGATAACTAACTTAGAAAATCTTTTTGACCTGAAATAATGGTTTAAGGGGCCTAAAAACTCAAATACCGGTAGCTCGTCTCCCCTGCATGAAACTATAAATCTCGGAACCCCGGGAAACCCAAAGAATATAAATCTCGGCATGACTATATCTAAGGAGGAAAGGAAGGCTTATCTCAAACTGTTCAGACAATATCAAGATGTCTTTGCATGGTCCTATCGAGATTTAAAAACTTATGATACCTGCATCTCTCAACACACTATCCCGTTAAAACTCGAAGTGAAACCCTTCCAACAGAATCTATGAAAGTATCACCCATCCCTAGAACCTCTCATGTATCAGGAATTGAAGAAACATTTAGATGCCAAAATCATCTTCCAGGTTATGAATTCCGCATGGGTAGAAAATCTTGTCCCTGTGAGGAAGAAGTCTGGGGAAATCCACTTATGTGTAGATTTTAGGAACCTCAACAAAGCTTCAAAAAAGGACAATTACCCAGTCCTGCCAATGGAGCAACTCCTGTAGACCATGTTCGGCTCGGAGATTTTCTCTCTACTGGACGGTTTCTCAGGTTACAACCAAGTCCTGGTTTCAGAGGATGATCATTTGAAAACTACCTTCCGAACCAAGTGGGGAACCTTTGCTTATAAACACATGCCTTTTGGGTTAATCACTGCAGGGGTGACCTTCCAAAGGGCCATGGAAATAGAATTTCGGGGACTAATCAACAAGTGTACAGTAGTGTATCTGGACGACGTAATTGTGTATTCAAAGAATAGAGAAGAGAACATCCAACACTTAACTCAAATTTTCGAAAGGTGTAGGAAATACAGTATATCCTTAAATCCTAAGAAAACTATTTTCGGTGTCGAGAAAGGTAAGTTGCTAGGCCACATCATATCTCAAGTAGGCATTCGCATAGACCCAGAAAGGATTAAGGCCATAGCTCAACTCCCGTTGCCTCGCAACAAGAAAGCTATGTAGTCTTTTTTCGGACAAATCAATTTCGTAAGGAAATTCACTCCCAATTTCATTGAAACTATCAAACCCTTACAAAAGATGATTCGTAAAGATGTCGAATTCAGGTGGGATAATGAATGAAAGGATGCTTTCAGCAACATCAAAACTGTTATATCTCAATCCCCTGTGTTAGGAAGTCCCAATTTTAATAGAGATTTCTTCCTGTATACTTTCGCCTCCGACCAATCGTTAGTTGTGGTATTAACTCAGAAGGATGATGAAAACAACAAGGCCCCGGTGTCATTCATGAGCACTAACTTCCAAGGAGCCGAACTAAATTATCCTGTCGTAGATAAACAAGCTTATGTAGTTTATAAAGCAGTGAAACAATTTAGGTCGTACATCCTCAAGAACCACACAAAAGTAATTGTGCCTCACCCTACGGTCTGATCCCTATTCACTCAACAGGAGATGGGAGAAAGAAGAGGGAACTGGATGGCAGTATTTCAAGAATTTGATCTAGATATAAAACCTGCCAAACTAGTTAAAGGGCAAGGGTTATGGAAACTCGCAGTCGAAGCCCAGGACGAAGTAAATGGAGATTTTGAGTGGGAGAATGAAATGGCATTATGGTGTGGTGAAGTTTCATACATATCCCCAAGACAAGAGTCTTGGTACGTGAAGCTAACTTATCTCCTACACCATGTAACTTGTCCAGAAAATATCAACCCTAGGGAAAGGAGAGCTCTGAGGTTAAAATATTCACAATATCACCTCATAAATTTAGTACTCTTCCATATTAATTATGATGGGGTACTATTAAGGTGTCTTGAACGTGAAGATGCAGACAAAGTTTTGAAGGAGCTCCATGATGGCCATGCCGATGGACATTTTACAGGAAACGCCACCGCTCATAAGATACTTAGAGCTGGTTATTGTTGTCCCACTTTGTTTAAGGATGCTCACACTTACGCTAGACACTGAAAAAACTATCAAATAAGTGTTGGGAGAGAGAAGATAGTAGCAGTCCCACTCCAACTGGTGACTGTTTCTAATCCTTTTAAGAAATGGGGGTTAGATATCATAGGAGAGATTACACCAAGCTCTTCAAAACAACCTAAGTATATACTTACCACCACCAATTATTTCACGAAATGGGCAGAGGCCGTCCCTCTGGATCATGTAAACGAGAAGGTGATGATCCAATTCATAGAACAACAACTAATCACAAGGATTGGTGTCCCTTTTGTCCTAGTTTTTTTATAATGCAGCTTATTTTTCTTCCACCTGTTGGCAGCCAATACAATTTTTTCTATTGTCCTATAAGCTGCCTACACCTATGTCTTCTGAACTTCAAATCGTCGTCGCATTTTTCAAATGGACGATATTTTCATTTCTTGCGACACTTGCAAATTGATCTACATTTAGTTTTCACGACTGTAAGCGTGAAAACTCCTCCATCGTTACTGAAACTGTCATAATCTTTATTGATGTTTTGAGTGGAACTTATCTTTGGTTTATCGTTAAGTGGCTGTAAGGATTTTTGAACTATGCCTGTTTGCCTATTCTTACTTTGATTGCGCAACTGGATTTTATTAAACTCGTAAGGCATTGAGCATGAACATTTGTGTTTTTTGAAACTTGCCTAGTCATTGAATTACATAGGGGTCATGGTTTATTTTTGTTTTCATACATATGATGTGATCCTTATTGTTATAGCCCTTGCCTGGTCATTTTTATGAAATCGATTGTCACAATGTTTTAAAAACCTTTGATTAAACATTTATGCAATGGCGCGTTGGTTAAACATTTTGTTTTTCGTTTTACGTTGAATGACAATGGCTTGAAATATTATAATGGCGCATTGATATATCATTCCACCGTTTGATTTTTATGGTTGGCTGAATGATAAGGTTTAAACTGTGTTATGATTGCTTCAACAGTGGGTTAATTCACCGATTGTACTTTGCCATTACTATTTTGCATGATGGTAAGTGATTCCACCACCCTCGCATGCGCACATTAATGTTTCACCTTTGATCGTTCGTAGCTGTTAGCCCAAACAACTTTGCTCCTGTGTGTTGGCGATTTCGACCCAAACCCTTACCATGCGCTCGCACCATGGATCCAGTCGTAAGGGTTGAACCCAATGGTAGCCAAGCTCTATTGATGTTCGACAGTGCCCACAGTGACCTTGAGGAATTTGGATGGCTCCCGTTCATACAAAAGTTTGATGGTTTTAACCCCTGCATTGCTCGACAATTCGATTTAACCTTTGATGGCTGTCGAGCCAAGGTCGAGGATGTTCAATTGGAAATTGACGAGCAATTTCTCAATCTAGCTACGAGTTTGCCTGCCATTGGACAATGATGGTCCAAGAATTGCAAAGTGGAAGAGGTACCTTGGACATTGCTCTTCCAGTCACGTAAGGTTAGCTCCTGTGACAAAGGTTTGCCCGCGAATATGCTCAAGCAATGTTGGCACGATTTGCTGATGATACTCAAACAATTTATCACCTGCGAGGGTCAGTATGGGTTTGTTTTCTTACACCACCTTCGTTTGCTTATGGTTTTCATGGGCTATGAGATTAATATGCCTTATTACCTGCATAGAAGCCTGTTTAAAATGTCTAAGAGATACAAAAAGAACCAGGATGATAGCATCCTTTTTCACTATGGGCTGGTTAAAATTGTTGTCGTCTGTCATTTGGGGTTACACGAAGATTGTTGGACCGATTTCCTTACTCGAAATAACTTTGAAGATTCGAACCCTCCACAGGGTGACAAACCTGTGGTGAACGAGGGCAAGTCTGTACCCCCGGTACCCTACAACATTCTATTACCTAAACCCTTACCCGACACACCTATCGACCTACCCCACTCTGTGACTAAGGATGCCGAGACTGTTAAGCCTGTGGGCAAGAAACTTAAATCCAAACCTACTACAAATGTCAAAGGAAAAAAGAATGCCCATTTAATCTCTCGTATGGCTAGGAATAAGCAGAAACCCCCTGTCAATCCTGACCCTATCGTATTGAGCGAGGACTCTGATTCAGAGGTTGAACATTTTTTGGCAAGTGAATATCCCTATTCCGAAGGTCTATGTGCCAAACCCTCGTTTGACTTCATGTCAAAACTACCACCTTGCTTTCAAAACGACCCTGATTACCCTGGAATTAAGCTGCCATGTAAAGCCCCTGGTCCTTCATCCAAACCCTCTCCTGAACCTGCAATGCCACCCTGTGATCAATGCGGCTCATGGTTGGAAAGATATTATCTTGATGTACCTATGCTACAGTCCAGAATTCACTATTTGGAAGACCAAGTTGCATGGCTTACCAGTCAAAAGACTGAGTTACAGACCACTTATAAGAAACAGAGGACAACAGGTTCTATTTTGTTTAAGAATGTGGAGTCAGCTACAGCGGTCGTGAATTCAAAGTTGGCATAGTTTGAGCAGACTCACTGGTATGTTCTGTCACTTGATTATATAACGAATTCAAATTCTTTCGAATAGCTAATTACAGCCTGGGTTTGCGCTGTCATACTATATGCATTATGTACATAGTTTTGTTTTGATTAATCAAATTTCGTTTTCCCAGTTTAGCTTTGATTGGATTGTCTTCGATTCGATTGATCATGGTATAGATTTGATTGTTTTGATTTGGCTTAAATTGGATACTCTGTTGCTAATTGAAATCGTTTCTATCTTTTCTAAATACAAGTTGTTTCTCGTTTTTCAAATTTTGAACACAATCAAGTTTCGATTCGAATTGGTTACGATATGGTTGGCAATAATGGTTAACTGTTACGGTTTTATTTACATATGACGTTCGATCAGCTCAGATACAGTTTGGATTATGATTAATATGATTCTGTTTTATATGCACCCAAATCGTGAATAGATACGATTCATAACAGTTATACCCAGTCGATTGATTCACATTGTTTTAGTCGACCATGTTATCAGCTCGGTTCATATTTTAATGAAAATGATGTATAAATTTGATTTGAGGAACGAAAGTAACTATATCCAGATGTATGATTTATTTCTATAATTAAACTCAGTCGTGATTTGATTATTTTCCCAGCTGATAATTATAACTTCTGTTGATTCTATTAAGATTGCGATCATGATCTTGCATGTTGACTGAGCAAGGATCAATCAC
>SNQJ01S0095236.1:31873-42209 GCA_010110895.2 Picea sitchensis | reverse complement strand
TTTGTGTGCATATTTCATGAGTTTTGTTTCAGCTAGGTTGATTGTGAATTAGCTTTTATATTTTATTTTATTTTGTTGTTTTGATTTCCGCACTTTTGAAGGTTGTGTTTAGCAAGACAATAGTTGACCTCAAATCATGTGACATAGAGAAATTTGTCCCTAACTCATTGCTCACATACAACACAAGAAGCGTCGAGAACCTGTGGTTGCTTTGAGGAGTCCTCTATCTAACCCGTGTAGATGAACAACTTTGGAAAAATGAAGAAAGGATTGACCAGTGGTCTGGTGAAACCTTAAGGGAAAGTTGGAAAGCTGAACATGACTACATGAACCCCGAAGATAAAGCTAGAAAAGGATTCACCTTAACCATATCACTTTTCACATTAAACAAACGTCATCCTCTCTCACTCGCTCAGGACATTCTACCGAAATGAAATTGACTTCATAAAATGAGTGAAAAGTGGGAGAGGGTATGTAGATATCTTCGCAGGGGCTATGGATGCTCGCTGGTAGTGGAGCAAGGTCTGTGGTGTCAGGGTGTCTCCGTCGGAGCTATGGACGCTCGTTGGCAGCGAAGCAACACTATAGCAAGTGATTAAAGGTAACTAAAGGCTTCATGCTAGTGAATACTTTACTAGATTTTTTGTCAAAAGGGGCATGAGTCAGGGTTACAGGAAACGAGGGAGGAATAAAGGTGGAAAACCCCACAGGCAGACCCAGAAACATCAACCGGAGAATTTCAAATGCAAGGGTAAAAGAGGCTCTGATTTAAAACCAGTTAAGTTCTCCACCAGCTTTCATATCAACCGAGCCTGAAGGAGGAACAAAGATTCTGTTTTCTCCAGTAAATCACCATTTGTTGAGCACTCAACACACCCTAAAAAGTCTATGTCAAATTTTTCTTTATGGGTACCACTTGATATTTTCGCACTGTCTGATTAGAATTCAGTATGGAAAATGTTGCCTTTGCTTATCATTTTCTCATTTAAGTCTCTCAAAGTTTGCTTGAGTATGCGAAAACCCATAACTTAAAAAGACTAATAGTTAATTAAAGAATCGACAGTCAAGACTTTTCCTCGACGCGCTTGAGAAATTCGACATCGGAAAGGATTAAGCATGAAAGGAAATCACTTGAGAGAACCAAAGTAGCCGAGCGTCGATCTGCGTCGACGTCGGCAGACGAAAGTTTTCTTTTGTGACGAGCTTCACCAAGGATATCACGATGACTGACCCCTTCGGTGATCCGGATTTTATGAGAAGAAAGAAATGAACGCGGATTATTAAAATATTCTTAACACAAAATAATAGAGATACAGTAAAACCGGTTTTCTATTCAATAAGGAAATAAGCTGAAACTATAAAATGCAGCGGAAAACAAGCTTGCTGGAATGGTGGCGGCTTATCTCTGAGAAGAGATGCGACGGTTGCACTCATTCACAAGAAGATGATTACAATGAGGCTTTGAAGGTATTTTTACAATAAATAGGAATTTCAAAACTTTAGACATCCAAAAACCTAACCCTAGGAGATGAAGAGCCAAAAGTCATGTGGGCCTCGTTTGGGTAAGTTAGTACATCAACTTCCCGAGGTCGTAACTTTTGCATACGATCTTCGTTTTAGGCGCATGATAACCCATTGGAAAGGTATCATCGAGGATATTCATTTTGGGGACTCAGTCATGCCTTCGGCTATCATTCAAAATATCGATCCCGAAAACCTTCATTTAGGCCCTCAAAATGGCCCCGAAAGTTAAAACTGCTAAAAATAGTAAATTGTCAAAATTGCCAGAAATCTGTTTTGAGCTAGTTGGAAAAGGTGGGTGGCCATCGATATCCACCTATATCAATCCTCCTTCCTTAGGAATAAATGGTATCCATTGTGTTGATTTCCCCCATCAGATGAGGAAATTTCTGCTGAATTTGGCCTCGGGTGAGCCACTTGCCTTAGTGCAGGAATTGCCCTGCTTTGACGACTCGATAAAGTTGGATCCTTTGTTGTCGAGTGCCCTTAATTTGTGTGTCCACAATATGATCACGGGATGCCTATTGTATACAGTTGGGGTTGATCTATGTTGGTGTCATTTGTTATGCTACTTCTGAGGTGTCCAATAATGGTGGGAAATAAGGGCGAAAGAGATCCACGTTGAACACTGGGTGCAGGCCAAGGAAAGGAGGAATGTTGAGATAAAACTCATTATCCCCCACGGTCTTGGTGATGGTGTATGGCCCATAACGGAGTGGGCTAATCTTCCGATGAAGTCTTGTAAGGTGTTCTTTCTGTAAATGAAACCAAACTTTGCCACCCACCTGAAAATTATGTGGCACCCAATGTGTATCATGGAGCTGCTTATACCTTTCATTGGAATTTTGTAGGATCTCCTGAACCTGTTGGCGGATGTGTTGGATCCACTCAATGAACCAAGTAGCTTTGTCAGCTTCATTTGGATCAAGAGATGAGTCAGTTGAGGTGACCGCAAGGGGAAGTGCAACATCTATGGGACAAATGGTTGGAATCCCAACCCCACCTGAAAAGGGTTGTGGTCGGTTGAGCTATGCAGGGCTCGGTTGTAGCTATGTTGGACATAGGGAAGGCTCTCATCCCATGTGAGAGGGTGCTTGGAATTATACATGCGAAGGATATGCACAATCATTCGATTTACAACCTCGGTTTGGCCATTTGTCAGGGGGTGGAAGGTCATGGATTTGGTGAGCTTGGTGTCCAGCAGTGACCAGAGGCTCGACCAAAATGTGTTGAGAAATTGACTGTACAGATATGAGACAATGGTTTGTGGGATTCCAAAATGTACCCAGACTCGTTCAAAGAAGATCTTGGCAGTGGCCTCTACTGTGATGCTCTTCTTGTAGGTAACTAGAATCATCATCATCTTAGAAAAGCGATCAACAACCACAAAAACACAATCATTTCCCTGCTTCGTGGACGGGAGGCCCGACATGTAGTCCATTGAGATGGATTCCCATGGCATGTCAGGAGTAGGAAGAGGGGTGTACAGGCCTTGTTTCTTAGTGGTTGGTTTGTCAATAGCGCAGGCAGTGCATGACTTGATATACTTGTTGACCTCATGTCGAAGTTTCGGCCAGTAGAAATGTTTCTGTAGCATCACCACTATCTTTTTGATGCCAAAGTGTCCTGCCACCCAACTATATTGGTCTTCCCATATCAGCTTCGCTCGCTCGCTTGATGGAACATAGATATGGCCCAGACGACACAAAAACCCATCCTGAAGATGGAAATTATCGACAATTGCATTTGCACCCAACATTTGGTAGGTGGTGGCTAAGTTCAGGTCTGTCTCATAGAGTTGGGGCCATCCATAGGTCTCATGGTTGAAAGAGCCTAGCACCGTGGTGAGTGTCGTGACCGGCGGTCTTCTAAGGCAATCAACGACGCGATTGGTGCTTCATGTTTTATACTTTATGTTGAGGTGAAATAGCTGCAAGTATGTGGACCACTTTTGATGGTGGTCATTCTACAATTTTCCTTGTGTCTGCATGAACTGCAGTGGCTTATGATCAGTGTGGATGACTGTCTCCTTCCCAAGAATGTAATGTCTCCACTGGTGGCAGGCTTGCACAATGGAGTACATTTATTTGTTGTAAGTAGGGTACTTACGAACAACATCTGATAGTGTATCACTATGATAGGCCACGGGGTGGATGTGCTGATTGAGAACGACGCCCACAGCATAGTCTGAAGCATCTGTCTTGATCTCAAAGGGTTGTTATAGGTCTGGTAGTGAAAGTACTGGGGCTGAGCACAAGCGCGGCTTCAAATCATCTAACGCTTTTTGTTGGGACTGGACCCACACAAATTTCACCTTACCACCACCCCTGGTTATTTGGTTGAGGGACCATGCAATATGGGAGAATCCCAACACGAACCTGCAGTAGAAATTGACAAGGCCCAAGAAGCTTTGAAGCTCAATGAGTGTGGTTGGGGCTGGCCACTCACGGATGACCTGGATCTTGGTTGGGTCCACATGTATGCCATGTTGATCAATGATGTAGCCCAGGTAATGGACCCTGTCCATGCCGAAGGAGAATTTCTCCAAGTTGGTGTATAGCTTGTGCTGCCGCAGGGTGTACAAAACCTGTTGAATATGCTGCAAGTGTTCGACCCAAGTATTGTTGTAAATGAGAATGTCATCCAGATACACCGCTACAAAATTATTGGTGAATGGACGCAGGATATCGTCCATCATCCTCACGAAAGTGGTTGGAGAATTTGTCAAACCAAAGGGCATGACCAACCATTCAAGAAGGCCTTCCTTTGAATTGAAGGCAGTATTCCATACATCTGTTTGTTCTATCGGGACCTAGTGGAAGCCAGATTTTGGATCAATATTATTGAATTATTTGGCCCCCGTGATTTGATCAAGGAGGTCATCGATTTGGGGAATTGGGTATCAGTTTCTGACTGTGATTTTATTTAGAGCCCGGTAATCAATGAAGATTCGCCAGGTTCCATATTTCTTTTGTACTAGCACGATTGGGCTACCGCACAGTGATGAGATGGGACAGATGTGCCCCTTGTGGAGAATTTCTTGGATCTGTCACTTGATCTCCTCATTCTCTGATAAAGAGTGGCGATAGACTGACCCATTGGGCAGTGGTGCGTCAAGGGTCAGATCGATGGGGTGCTTGACCTGGAAAGGTGAAGAGAAGATATCCGAGTATTCTTCCACAACCTTATCTACTTACTTTTTCTATGTGGAGAGGTCAGTCACAGAGACCCTGGATGTGGTTGTGATATTTCTCTTATTCTGAGAGCGAATCACGAAGAAGACAAACTTCTCCGTCTGAGAGATGACCTTCATGCATTGCTTAGCAGAGATCAAGGAAATAGCACTAGGTGGGACTGCCTCAGGTATCCTGTACAATTTCATGTTCAAAGTAATAATAACACTACGAGGCATAGAATCATATACAACATGACGTTTCCATAAATAAGGTTGTCCCAAAAGAACATCACAAACTTCAAGAGGAGAAACATCACACAATACCTCGTCTTTGAAGGGCTTGATGTCGTACGACAATAGCCACTGTTGGTTGACGCAGAGATCGCTTATGTAGTGTCCCCAAGGCCGAGCCCCGTTACAGATCATGTTTTATGCAAAGAATTGTAAATGTGTTCTATAGGCTGGTGAGCCAAGTTTTGTATAAGCTGTAGTCTTATGTGTTTTGTTAGGCCAGGGAGCCTAAGTGTTGAAGGCTAGGATCCTGTTGATGTGCTTGTATGTATGCAGGTCAATTAATAAAACATAAACACCGCCATTGCAGACCGACCACGATGAATGAGTGATGGGGGACTGAGCATCCACAGAGTGGGCAAGGAACTAAGGGTTGGAAGGTGGGAAAGGGTCTGAATGTTGAGCCTAGGGGGCTTAGGCCTGGAATAATATTTTAATATTATTTCCAAAAAAAAATCCATGTGCATATTATTTTATCCTAAGTTCCTAGCAAGGGAGGGAACGTGCAAAGGGGATGCACGTTGTGGTACACATGTAGTTCCTAGGGTGACAAGTGTCAACCCTGGTGCATGCAAATATAAGCGTCGAGCTGAACCATGGTGGGGGGATCTTCTCTCCATTCGAACCCAAACCTCTGGGGGGGGAACCGATACAAATCTGCCAGAATACCCGGATTTATCTCTGAAATTCAAAAGCCTGTGTTGTCCGAAGAAACCAGGTACACCTTGTCCAGAGTTGTGAGTCTGTGTCTGTTCTTGGAAAACCCAGGAACGCATTTCCTGAATTGGAACCTTGGGTTGAATAGGATGGAAGAATCCCTGGTTGTTCGAGAAGAGCTGAGCTAGCCTGTGCGTGGAGCCCTGTTCCGAAAACATCACCGTGAGATCATATGTGATTGCTGAACCGGTTTGGGGAAGCCTTTGTCTGTGTTCCCCGTGGGTTGTTGTGACCATGCAGTATTGGTCTGCGTGAGGCTTGTGAGCGACTCCTCCAGGTGAGAGAGTGCGCAGAGGGAGACGAGAACTCCTGGAAGGAACCCTGTAGCTGCCATAGAGCCCAGAGACTTCCGGTCCGGTCTGTTCCTGTAACCCAAGGTAAGGGGGACTGGCAACCGAAGGACTGTGTAGGTGACAGAGAAGGTGCACTCTCCTGGGGTGGAACAGGCATGTGGGGAATGATGGTCTGTGGGCAGTGAGCATGGGAGATTCTTGGGAGAGCTTTCTTCCTGGTGGTTGTGTATGTGCTATCTTCCCTGTAACCTCAGCCTAGGCTAGGATTCCTTGCCTTGGGGTGGATCTCGGTCCCAGCTCGGGAGTGACCCACTGTTGAGCTGATGAACAGTGTGGTCTAAGGCTGGGAGGTTCGTGGAAGGCCTGCACTTGGTTGGTGATTTCTACAACTGCTAAAAGATAAGTATTATGAATTATGCTTTGATCATGTTTTGGCAGGACTGTGTTGTTTTTATATCATGTTTTCCGCTGTGTAAATGAGTTACTGTTGAATTCTATGGCTGGTTTAATTGTAGCAGTAACTTATATATTTTACTCTGAGAAGTAAGTGCATTCAATTGTGTCAAATGCATGTGGTTATAATTCCTATACGAATTATGTAAACATTCATGTATAGAATGGTAACTGAGAGGTTGAAAACCTCGGTAGTGAAAAGGTACACTACAAATTGGTATCGGAGTGAAGGTTTCGACGCTGAGCCTAGATGGGCCAGTGGAGTGGTCTTTGGACCAAGAATGCAAAGGAAATTGGGTCTGGAATGGCCGATTTCAGACCTTGGGTTGCTCCGAAGCGTCAAGGAGATACTTGACGAGTTTTTATTGAGCTCAGGAGGTATAGCGGTGCTATGAAACTATAGCCAATGTGGTCTATGGCCAAGGGAAGATAGGTTTTTACACCAATGGTGTTAGAACCGTAGGATTTGTTCGGGAGGGAAGGCGAACCCTTGTAACCGTCAGATCTGGAAAATGTGCACGAGGTTTAAATCCTTTGGATAATGCACAGGAGTTTAAACTCGGGAGGATCGTGAGTCGTAAGATCATTATGGGATTACCCGTCAACCGTTTGAGTTGACAGAAGTTGCACAGGGTTTAAGTCCTCATGGGTAGAGGAGAAGTCCCGGAGAGGCGTCGGGATATTAGAGTCATCGGGATTTTGCTAAGGCAGAGAATCGAGACCTTGTGATTCTCGAAATCCCGAGGAGGGATCATAGCCGTAGGATTCCAAGGAGGACACGTGTCGGAATCCTGGAGAGAATCGGAGAATCGGAGTTCTCGAGCACATAGAGATCTCGTCACACGAAATCGCGATCCGCGAGTTCGCGACAAGATCTGGACCATTTATATTAGGGGACACATGGCAGAGATATTCCATCGGGGAAAGTCCCGACAAGGAGTAAGTCCATCGGTGTTTGAAGTTCATCGGGAAATCGGGAACCCTGGTGACAAGTGATTCATACACTTTGAAACTCTGAAACCCGAAACCCCGACGAGAGCTTGAGTACGGTCACGAGATAGAGGTCACATGGACCTGGGCTTAACCGCGAAAGGTTAAAGAAAAAAGGAGCGTCGACATATCGGGAATCGGAGGATCGGGGGTTGTGAATGCATGTGCATCGCGACATCACAAATCCCGAAACCCCGATAGGAGGATTGATCACGGTCATGGGCAGTGGTCATATGATGGAAGTTTAGCTAGGGGGGCTAGCACACGAAGAGATCATCGGGAATTTAGAACCCAAAACCCCGACGGGAAGTTGACTGTGGTCATACGGAGGTTGGTCGTATGGTGAGGGTATAGCCCAGAGGGCTAGCACGGACGGAGTCCATCGAAAATTGGGAAATCGGGGATTTCGTTGTCAAGAGTTTTGGCACATTTCGATTCGTGAAACCCCGAACCCCGATAAGGGAAAAGGCCGGGGTCACGAGCCAACAGTCACATGGTGTAGAGCCATAGCAGGGCTAACACGTAAAGATAGCGCATCAGGAAATCGGAAGTCGTGGATTCAACCCACCAGAACATTGTCGGTTTCAAAACCCTGATAGAGGTAACCCCGATAGAAGGAAGGGAGACCCCGAAGAGTTCCTGTGGGAGGAGAATTTCCCGATAGGGAAATAGGAGAATTTCAAGAAACCCGAAAAACACAGAGCCTGATAGAGCTCATAAAACTTGTGAAGTTGAAATGTCTTTCGTTCTTGTTCGTATTAGTTATAAATGTTGTGGTTTATTCATGAAGTTTAATGGCCTGACAATTTTTGAATTGGATTGCACAGTGCGTGTTCAGAATAAGACAAAGGAAAAAACTCCAGTTAATCAACGCCGAGTATGGAGTGGGGAAGACTGCAAATTACCCCTGAAATGGAAGACGAACGGGAAGGAAAGGATGTTAACCTAGGAGTCGACGGATCGAACTCTAATGGGCATGGAAAGGAGATGGATAAGGAAGGACATTTAATGAAAATCCTTGAATAATTGCAAAGAGAGGCCAAGGAGCGTCGAGCTGATAGCCTAAATCTCATGAAAGTCAAGGATCGACAAGGGAAATTAAACTTAAAATTCTTGCAGAGTCTGGAAAGAATAAAAAAGAAATTGGAAAAGGGAAGTGACACAAGCAGATCAAGAAGTGTCAAAACCCCTGAGGAGAGAAGGAGATCGAGGAGTGGTAGCCGACATCACAGTCGCTCCCAAAAACATTCAGACAGGGAGACACACAGCAGTTCGAGCCCGTCCCCTACCTGAAAACATCGAAAATCTTGAAAAGAGGAATTGAAAGGAGAGATGAATAAAATTAAGCCTCCAACATTTAATGGAGAGCATAAGAAGGAGGAAGATGTTGAAACTTGGTTGTTGGGCATGAAGAAATACTTCCAGCTGCAGAATTATTCTGCCCATGCAGAGGAAAGAATTGCAATATACCAGCTGAAAGGAAAAGCGTCCATGTGGTGGGATCAGTTTGTGCAGGTGCAACACATTCAAGAGAAAGAGGTCACTTGGAAGGAATTCAAGAGGTATTTCAAGAAGAAATACCTGACTAAAAGATACTATGATAGAAAGATGAAGGAGTTCTTTGAACTCAAGTTGGGCAGTATGACCATTGATGAGTACGAACGACGTTTTCTGGAACTGCTGAAGTATGTTCCATTCATCAAAGACGAGACTATTAAAATTCAGAGGTATCTGAGTGGACTGCCACCTTCCATTGGCGACAAAATTCAATACGATGATCCTAAGACCATGGAATAAACCATAAGAAGGGAGAAATGCCTATATGAACAGCAAAGGGAAAAGCCTACCTTTCAGAAGGCTTGGGATAACCAGAAGAGGTTTAAGAAAGAATTGAGGCAGAAGGGAAGAAAGCCTTCCTTTTTCAGAAGCAGTCCTTGGGGACAGTCATCTTTTAAAGAGTCTAGGAAAGTTGAAGGGAGTGAACAGATGACAAGGCCTCCACCCATGGAGTGTTGGGGCTGTAAAGGGAATCATAGGAACAGAGACTGCCCCCACAGAAAATACAAAGCAATAACGGTCCATACTGTTCAGCAAGTTGAAACAGTGGAGGATATGGGAAGCAGAATGCCGAGGATCTACGCAGACCTGGACAACAAGAAAGCAGAATTTCAATCACATATGATTGAAGTGGAAGGTATGATTAACAACCGACCCCTTTTTATTTTAATTGATTCAGGGGCTAGCCATAGCTATGTATATCCTAGAGTGGTGGAAAGTTTGCACCTAACGAAGAGCAAACATGAGAAGTCTTGGTTAGTGCAGTTAGCCACAGGGACCAAGAGGAAGGTCACTGAATTGGTTAAGTCTTGTTCAATGGACATGAAAGGAATGAGCACTAAGGTTGAATTGAACATTTTGCCTTTAGGCTCATATGATTGCTTAATAGGGATGGACTGGTTGGACCAACACCATGCCCTTATGGATTGTCTAAACAAGAGGTTCACATGTCTAAATGAAGAGGGAAATCAGGTAACAGTTCAAGGAATTCCCAGAGCCGTGGCTGTGAGGGAAATCTCAGCTATGCAGGTGAAGAAATGTTACCGGAAAGGCTGTGAATTATTTGCATCCCGGGTGGAATAAGTATTCCAAAATGTGGTCTTGAGTCTGGAAGACCACAAGGTGCTCAAAGAGTTTGAGGACGTGTTTTAGGAGGTACCTGGACTACCTCCAAAGAGGGACATCAATTTTTCTATAAATCTGATGCCTGGAGCAGCTCCAGTTTCGAAAGCTCCTTATAGGATGAGGACACCAGTGCTGAAAGAGTTGCAATTGCAGCTCGAAGAGCTACTAAAGAAAGGGTACATTCATCCCAGTGTGTCACCGTGGGGAGCCCCAG